>UXSR01006076.1:1699-12544 GCA_900604375.1 Mesocestoides corti | reverse complement strand
CGTTTGCCAACATTCATGAACTCATGGTAGTTATCTGTCCAATCAAACAACAGAGAACCGTGAGGGGACAAATTACGCGGCATCATGGTGATCATGTTAAAGAGAGACGCCTGTGACCGTGAATCACGACAATACTCTCAACCGAAACCGGCAACAGTTTCAAAAACTACTTGTAAGTTTGTGAGTAGTCAGTTTTGGTTAGCGTTCTCGTCATCTGATTCGAAATGCTAGTCATGGTGATAAACGGATCAAACTCTTTTCATTTTTTATAAAGTGCAATTGCCTCATTATGTTAGTGGGAAAGCTAGGAAGGAGCTTGTCACTCATACATTTATCGCACGGAACGATTGACTCAGTAGACTGACAAAGCTGAGAACGAGCCCCTTCTAACGCATTGAAGTTTTAATGAACCTAACAAAGGCACTAGCTGATTTCGTGTATGACATCTTGACAATCAATGGATCATAGTAGATATGCCACCAAACGTTGTGGCCACTTATACCAAAGAAAGGCATTCAAAAACAAACTGCCTGAATGGGCACATCGACTTACCACTGGACGAATACACTGTAGACATTGAAGAGGGTATCTGCTAGCCTTCGGACGTGACCCTGAGTTGGAGGATGGAACGACTGCATTAGGGAGTGTGAATTAACACAAATCACAACCAATTGTTCAAACTGAATTTAAAATTCACAGTGAAATATGATGTTTTTGATATCTGAGCCGTAGAGTGGTTCTTTTGTGGAAAAACCTTCGTGTGCACAAGATTATATCAATTGTAAACATAACCTTTAAAACACTTATACATAATTTGTTCAAATGAGAAGCACTATCAAGCAAGACTACTCAAACAGTGAAAAAGGAAACAATCGTAAATAATATTCTCCTGATTAAGGAAAACAAATATTTTGAATGCTCAATTTTGTACTTAGCTTTGGCCAGTGTTGTTAAGCAAAATTCGGTGTAGGGAATGCTTGAAAAGTTAGCACGCGTGATTTAAATGGTACAAGAAAACGGCATGCTAGCCTGTGCTGATTTTCCTACAGCAATACAATGACAGATCATTTGCTTCGTTTTTAAAACTCAAAATTACAATTCAAATACCTGACTTGGTACCAAGGTATCTTTTGCAGAACTAATTTTTTTTAAAGGAGTAAATAAGATTGGCTGTTGTGCTCTCAAAAACCATTATCTAAACTTTAGGTCTGTAAATATTGGAGTGAAAGGCAGTCATCCTTCCTGCAAAAATTTAAAAATCAATGAAATAAACCCTGAAAGGTTATTTGCTTAAGAGATTTAATTGTGATTTTTTGCATCGCGTGGGGACAATAAATCGCAAATATTTTGTGCCACGTTGAACTACTAGATAAGGAAGAATTTCCGTGGCATGTTTGCCTCGGCGCCTCTCTTTCAAATGGTTCAATAATTTGCGTATATTTTGTATTACTAATCAATCGTGCAGTAAAACATGTACCACCTAATTAGAGGTCTGTTTTGACAAATAATCCTTTAGTAAATAGAAAATACCTTACTTAACCAGCAGACAACGTTGAGACAACTCGTCTCCAATCGCGGCACGTACCAGGTTAATGTGTTGGTGTTTCTGTATGGTGTCAGGCTTTGTTAAATTTCACGATTCCAAACACTAATGCGATTTCCTCGCTCATTGCCGGTAACTTGGGTTACTTCTTAATGGCGTAAATGTAAGTTATTTCAACAATGCTGCGCACATTTTCTATGCTCTAATCGACAGCGATGAAGTTTGTGGTTAAGCTCAAATGTGCCTTAAAATTTACACTGAACAGGAGTAGTTTGCATCCATCGTAGGGCGTCGATGGTAGCTGATTTCACGTGAGGGTTTCTAAGTAAGCTATTAACGTTCGTGAAGGAATTATGCTTCTTTAAAAATTCCATTACCCCCTTCGAATTTTAAAAATGGCGTATTTTGTTTAAGTGGTAATCTGTTAAGTTCAGTGGGACCAAACGCAATTTAACTTATCGTGCACTCATGACGCCCAATGCAGATATCACAAATGTGGTCTAATACAGATGTACCTAAAGACCTAATGGCCATGCCAATTACCTGAACGCAATCCATCAGAAGTGCACGATTTAAGTTAATTTTTTGTTATACATTAGCATAACAGCAGTTTGCTTCATTACCCCGCTGCCTTTTCAGTGATTTATATTGCATATAATAAGAACAATATCTATTATCACTGCTCCCACTGCCAGCGGACCATGATAATGCAAATTTCAAAAGTACCCTGTCATTTGTTAATTCCACAGATTCCGTTTTTGGTTATTAATTACTGATAAAAGTACACAGTTGGTAAGCAAATTATATTAACAAGTGCCTGCTGTACACATAAACTGATTCTATGTACATTAAAATAAATTATTGTCGAAAAAATTGGAGTCAAATAGTGCATTTAAGTCAAGGCAAACATGAGGGTTACAATCGCTTGGATGTGGTCAGAGAGGAAGGAGGGTAAAATGTGTAAATCGGAGACACAGTAGTGCACATCAAAGCACACATAACGCTAAATACTGGTTAACCCAATTAACTGCATAAATCAATTCACAATCATGCACAAGACATCAACTTACCACAGCTTAGAATCACTAAAACGGGCAACGAATAAGGCCAAATTGTCAATTTAGAGAGATATACGGAATAACTGTGGTAAATAGCTTATTATTTCCTAACTGTGGTACGTTATCATTAAATGCTGCTATATATACTTGACTGTGGGTTAATCCTGTTAGTCTAATTTTGGTGCAACACAGTGAGAAACGAGATCAGTCATTTGTAATGGAACTGTAGACTCAACACCCTAATGCTGACTGTTGCTCACGTTCATTTCCGTCGCAATGAATACAGAACATTTGGTACTTACACTGAAAACAGTAGGATCGAAGTACAAGGCTAGGGTTAGCAACCGTCTCCAAATCGATAGAATATGGCTGTGGAGGTATCTCAATACAGCGGCATTCGTTCTAGATTTAAAAATAAAATTATCAATGCACGTCAATTAAGGCATATTTATGCAACGTGACAGGCATATAATAGTTGCAGTGCTTAAAAAGCATTTTTCTCAAAATGATTTTTCTAAATTTAAAATGCATACACATGATGGGAGAATTTACTTGGTGCCCATACAAACAGCAGTAGTTGTATTTAACCTACTTCTAGTAATGAGTAATGTATTTGCTTTCATGACAAATCTCAATTATGGGTTTGAGGATCTAGTACTACAAACACAAGGATAAAAACAAGCAAAGAGGCCATGCCATAATAAAGTTGTCTTAAAACTGATAATTATAAATGATAGCCAGTACTGTCACTAAATGCAATATGATGCTCAAAGTCATACCATCTGGTGAGCTGTCAAATTGGGATCGAAAACCGCAACGTTAATGAAGCGGCTATGTCGCAAGCACAACGCCTCACATTCATCAACGTTCGCTGCGTGGACGCAACTCACAAGACCACTCGAGTCCTTCAGAGTCTGTTGTAAGCAGGAGCAGTCGAGACCTAGGTGTAGATAGCATGACCCGTTTGAATGTTACACTCTCTTGTAACCCAAAATTCGCATTGACTATAAAGGACCCTTAAATTCACTTAAAAATTGCACCAACTAAATTGAATCAAAATCACATCACTACATGTGAACACATGTATCTTGCGTTCATTATAACAATAAATGGCTGTTTATGGTGTTAAGCCGGCGTACATAGTCTTATTTAATTTCAGCACGTCCACTATCAATCACGAAACGCTCATAAATCAGACAGGGTCAAAGCATGACCACTGCAGATGTTTAGAAATAGAAGACACTGGAAAAAATTTTAGCCAAGAGATTCCTGCATTCATTTGAGCCCTGGCTCAAATTTGACATTATGAATGTTATCCGCTACGGCTTCTTTTACCTGATAGCTTGTTTTTTTTTACAAATCTTTGCCACCTAGTTAATGACTTACTGACACAAAACATACCATTTTCATACTTGAGGGCTATTGAATACATATCTGGGTTTCCCCGAATTGGAATGTTTGATTGAGGCAAAATGCCACAGTAACATCGCCTAGACAAATAGAATTTGCTTAATTAACAATACTACTTTATCACGTAGGTCTTCACCTAAACGTCGTTAATGCTTGTTAATTCATTAAAAATGAGTAAAGCCCACTAAGCGTCTCTAAAGCTTTGTTCACTAGAAGATAACACTGGCATTATCCACAATGTAACTTTAGTCTGACTTAAGCCACCTATTCAGAACCATCGAATTGGTGTTCGTAGTTGCGCTTCAATTTTGCTAGCAATTATGGACGCAATTGGTACGGAAAATGTGAATTTTAATCCAATTCGTCTACACCGCAAAGTAAATCTAAATGGCTAGGTTATTCTACAAATGGAGTACTAGTCAATGTTTAGCTTATTAACACGCCTTTTTTATAGAAAACGAAATGTTAGTTTGCATTTTAATATCACTGTAATGTCTATTGCAGGCTTGTTAAGTAAAATTGAATTCAACTCTTTCCATTAGTACTCGTGCTATTAACTAACTGCGTTTGGCATTTGACAATCTGTCACGTGAATGTAATGTTCATTTCTTATAATCATATATCACTGTTGTCGAAAATAATAATTTGTCAAAAGGTTATGCAGAATATTGAAACTGGCGTCATATAAATGCCGCAAAAGAAGAACCCACCGTAAACTCGTCGAAATGTCCAGAATTGAACGGAGAACCCACGCCTGTGCATCTGAAATAACATTCGTCATAATTTAATGCCCTCGGTGGCGTTCTATTTGTCATAATGTTATAGATGTAGTAGCCTGAATAGTTGAACCATATCGATGATGCAGGCACGGTGAATAGAACCACTGAGAATGCCACAACAACCAAAGTCATTTTGGTCCCAAATGAATCTGTACTTATTTAAATTGTCAGCAAGGGGGTTTAAACCTGAAATTTATTGGCAGTTTGAAGGAGCTAACGCGTAGCCACCTTCCACGTAACGTTTCATTGTTTAAGTCATTGTGCACTGTCTTAAAACACAGTATAATTATTGTTCCCTAGGGATAACCATCGACCTAGTTTGGGTCAACATGTGAAGCTAGTACTGTTTTACATGGTTGCCACTGTCAATGAGTGTATCAATCAATCTAACATTGAATTGAAATAAATTCACGAAAAAGATGTGCAACATCGTGCTTGACTTCATCTTGTGACAGCATCACTGCGTGCATTTTTCTCACTGGATGAAGTTAAATGTCGATATGCATTGCCTCGATACTGTACGGCAGTTACAATTAATCCTAATTTTTTCTTCCGAAATAAGCAGTGAAGTCACTCTTAGCACATTCTGCTTAAATCAGTATAAGTAATTACCACTAAGATTGATACCGTTTTCATGCTGGAAGTTATCATAAGACAGCTGTCGTGAATCCTATTTATTCAGCGACCTAATCCGGTCGCTCCACCTCCTACACAGCGTTTCCCCTGTTGCAGCAAGTCGCCAGCCGCTCGAATCCTCAACTCTCCCTTCATTAGCCCGAATATTTATCTTGGAGTGTCCCCACACATATGTTTCGATGTTAGCGCATGCATAACCCACACTTCCCAACTATAAATGCACACGCGCACACACCACACACAGCACCAGTCGTGGTTGAGCTCTGAAGTAAACGGCCGCTTGTGTCCACGTCCTCCCCAATCTTTTTCTTCATCGCGGGTATCAGGGAAGCGTAATCGGTTCAGGGTTAATTCCGTGGCCCCAGCGTGGTTCAAGACCACATGCTGGGGCCCACAACACAGCCAATATATTTAGGCATATTGCAAATTCTATACCCGTTTTGTTAAAAATCACAGTCCATGACATACATCTACCCTTCCTACTCAAAGAGGCATAACTGATAAAAAGTTGCGCAAGATGCACACAAAAACCAACCTTGAGAACAAAATCATAAATTTCCATTCAACTGTTTTGAATGTATTACTTCCAATGTAGGCAGTAGCCGTGTAATCTCAGATGTCATGCATGTTTTCTTAGTGCACTTTGTACGCTTTATTAACTAAAATGTTTGTAGGGTTGCTGTATTTTGATAACAAACAGTTTGAGCTATATGAAGCCATGTCATAATAATATACATCGTAAGAGAATGTAAATTTCCCAAGAATAATGGTTAAATTACCGTGTTTATAAGGTGACTTCCGGCAACATGACAAGATTGGAGGTTGTGCAGAGGGTCCAAGCAACGTCTGTTTATTCACACATACCTGGACGGTCTGACAAAGGTGAATTAAATAATTATTTGTAGGTGACGAATTGTTAATGTGAACAATGATGTGGCGGTGTAGTAAAACCTTGTTTGCGTCACGAAGTGCAGTTTTCATTAAGTTGATATGGTTCCTCTTGATATCCCAAAGGGTTAGACCTTGTGGTAAAATTCAGTTTACGGGTGCGACGCGACCAATGACTTGAGGCTATGCAACACTTCCACAGAAAACGCTCATTGTCTAGTCAGACTGTCTGTCCGTGTTTGCTTCCAATTTCACTGCCTAATTGAGTATTTGCTAAGATTTGCTATTTTACCACGGTTTGCAATAACACTTGCATGTTTCGCTTGCTGTGAATTCGAATGCAAAAAAAAAATACTTTACTTGTACTGTACTGGTTGCTCATGTTCTTTTACCCCACATATCAGATTAAGGAAAACGCGACAGGGTGTTTAATGCAAAGCGAATTGCCAGGTATTGAGTTCACGCTTACTACGGCTTTGCCAAATAAGACCGCAAAAGTGCACATTTAAGAAGTTTGTCACGAGCGTAAAGGGGGGAATCGCGTCAGCCGACATTGTTATCAGTTTTGCCATCAGCCTGCCTGATGATTGGTAAAAGGCGTCGCCCGACACAAAGCACTGTGTTCCTGTCGGCGTCCATCTTTATAATTTCATCACACTTGTCAGCAACATTTGTGATGCCTGACTGAAAGGAAATGTGGTGAATCCTGGGGGTCCTGTGTCGTCGCCACATTCCACAACTAACTGCTTCTTAAGTGTACTCGCCGAACCGACCATCTGTGTAGCCGACGCATCCCAAATCTGTGTTAACTTAGACCAGTTCCGATGGTATTCTCGAGCCGCCTGGCACATACATACAAGCATGCAGGCAATATGCCAGCGCATAAGTTTGCCATCATTCACTTCTGGTGCATTTTAAACTAGTCGTATCTGCATCAATGTGCAGTCTTTAATAAATGAGGCCACAAATAACAGTTGTGTAAGTTTACTGGCAACTAGTTGAAATCCCCGATTCTCACTCGCAACCTGCACGACTCAGGGTTCGCACACATTTGCATGAGGCTGCTCATGTCTTTAAAGCAGATCTACTGCAAAAGCCTAAACCAAAATCACCTAATTATTTACCGTGCAACGATGCTATTGAAGGAAGTGTCTTTCAATTATAACTGTTTGTTCCCATGGCATCACATGCGTAATCGCAGTTAGTCGGTGGGTGTTGCGTGACTCGACACGTGGTTTGAGTGTGGCAAACACGCAGGGAAAGCAACACATCCAATTTTATTTTCGCCGTAGGGGTTTCTTGAACTATTTATGGACAAATTATGTAGCCATGGAACAGTGCATTGAGAAGCAGCACTTCAGAATAAATCAAGTGCTTCGTGTTGGTTTACCAAGTAAAACTCAACAAGGAATGTCACCCACGCAGTAGTTGTAGACAGGGTAGGTCTTATTTTGACACAGTTTGATAGACCAAATAGCAATCAGTTCTTCCTACGGTGACAAGCACTCTTGATCACGTTGAGCAGTCGTGGCTTGTAAGGAAGTGTATGTGTTCGAGCAGTCAGGAAAAGAGTGGGTGGAAATAGGACACACCTTATAGCGCTTTGATGGCTCATATTTACACGCTTGACCGTTCAACATTCCTGATTCGTTATATTCAAAATTGCATTACCCATTTTGTTTCTGTTGATTCAGTAAATGCAGATTTGCTCTACAGTCACACTGGTGATCAGGTGATTCTGAGCACTACTTAAATGGTCCCTTAACCAGTCAATTCATTGAGGGTTTTCTTCATTGCTTCGCGCAATGCAGAGATTAATTGTCCATTTAAATTATTTAGTTAGTTGTTGTGCGCAGAACCAACCAGTATGAATGCTTAATTGCTTAATTATTTGGTCTGCAAACCGGCTATTATCGGCAAAACATGAAACATTGCCAAAGTCGTATAGCATCCGTCCAATGGATTCACCAAATTCAAATTCAAGCAGTGTTCCTTCACTGGCTTTGATTTGAAATTTTCAGAGAGACGATTTTGACGTTAGGTTTCAGGTTGTTGTGTCAATTGGATAAACTTCATTAAACTAAAGCAACACTTGTCAAATCATCAGGTGTGTACACACAATCACTGACACGCAAGTCAATTCATTGCAGCAGTTATCGATTCACCTTGAGTCAGTTATTAAGTAGGCTGCACAAACCAAAATTTGTGCTCAAATTAAGGAAATGGCAACCCCTGCGTCTCCATCAATTGGCTTCAGTTAGGCACGCCCTACATTAAGTCACTTGTTTAATCGTTGTGAAAATTCAAATTGGTTTCAACTTGCATAGTAAGAATTAAAAGGCATTGCATGGGATAAGTGAGCACTTGTTAAGTGCAGTGGTCTAAATTGCGTAATTGACGACTGCGAATTCAGGCGATTGCATGACTGCATATACATACTTGAGGATAAGCAGGATGCAAATCATTCTCTTCAGATGTAATTACAGACATTTTTAGGTGAGCCGTTAGAGTTTGATGATTACTCTGAAGAATACGTGTGCTGGGTGTCATGAAAACGATGCATTGGATTAACATTTGCGACGAAAAATGTAAAATCGATTCCTGGAGGTAAATGTGCTGGCAGCGAGATGGAGCGTTGAAATGCAAGCAAGGTACAATAAAAACACCTGCAAAAGTCGGTGAATAGAAGTGCAATTAGCCCTGACTAATTTGCAATGAATTTGTCAACCTATATTTTTACCAGCAGCCTCCCCCTTCCGTAGATTATTCATGCAGATGCTTTTGAAATATTCTCGTAGTTTTGACTCAAGGACTGCTAACATACAAGCACCCCGATATCTGTGCCTAATTATTCGCCCATGGACGAGACAGTGTATATTAGTTTTTTTGAATTTAAATAAAGCTGCTACTACTCAGTACAGGTTATTCGATGACATTAATTTAAAAGTAAATTGTAAAAGAAGAAAAGTGATAACGGATCAGGTTTCATAGTCTTTAAAAGTGAAAGAAATGGAAGCAATTGAATGCAAAGTGTCACGGGACATAAGCCTGATGCTCATAGAAGTAAAATGAAATAAGAAGGACTAGTGTCTATTGTCTTTACGATCTGGATGAAATCTTTGCATTACATTGATTTTGCATGCATCCGCTGCCTTGTGAGCACTTGCTACAGCTGCTGCCCTGTTCGTAAGGTCTCCCGGCTTGGTGGACGTCACTACAATTAATTGCAAATGAGGTTAGCAGACGTAACGCAAATACGGTGTAACCTGATTGACCTTACTTACCCTGGTGTGTAAAAACACATCAACAAGCTTAAGTATGCTTTAGAACCATCACTTAGTGGGCACTTTTGTTTTGCACATCCAACTTCCGTCGATTTTGCCCACACCATCTTTCAAGAAGAAGAAATCAAAGGCGATCAGATAACGCCATTAGCAGACGAGTTAAATGCCCATTTATTATTGGTTTATCATTGTTACGTGATACGTTTGTCAGTGAGATGTATGCATCCACACGGATTCCTTGATCACATTTCACCTTACCACACACGAATGCAAAATAAGCGTGCCCAAGATGATGCGAAATAGCGCAATTCGCTTCTTAGGTGTTAAATTTTGCTGATCCCTATTTGCTAGTCGAGAAACAGGGCATGCTCCCTCTCACAACTTGTTGGGATCCTGGATTTCCCAAAATGGCTTGTCTACGGTTTTGTTATAATTTACACTAATTCCCTACCATCTGTTTCAATCATCCTAATTCGTCAGGTCTAGGTAAACACACTCGCACATTAACTGACTCGACTAAAGCTCTCTGTGCAAGTTCTGGTCTTTTTGGCTTTTCTGGTCTTTTCTAGCGACAGACAGGTGATCTAGTGCCGTTATTTGAATGAAAATTTTGCTCAATTTATGATAGATTTAAGACAATGTAAGTGGTTTACTTAAGCCGGTTATCAGTCTTATACAACAACTGCTCCTGACTTGGCACTGGACAAACAGGTTTGGATTAAAAACAAGAAACAGCCCACCTACTTGTTTATAGCCAAAGCAATCGTCTGAACAAGTGTCATTTTCATAGATGTAGTCCCTGCCATCCACATTGCACAACACATCACGGAACTGTAGTTCGGTATCAATAGCACTTCTGATAATGAATCCAATATCTTTGAATTCCTCACTTGAATACAAAATGGTCCTGGGGCAATCCGCCAAGAACTTATTTGCCCGGTCTTCCATTTCGGTCGAGTACGTCTAAATCAGGGTGAACGAATGAGTGAAAATGATAACGCAGTAACAATGAAATTGAAGACAGGACTAATCTTTTCCAAATCGAAATCTGACATTCAGTTTGCCCCGGCGACATTTAGACGCCATGTTACAAAAGGTAGTCACATGCAATTGAATTGGGCATAGACTACCATGGGAAAAAGCTGCGTCGAATGGAAGTAAGCTATTGAAATCACTATTAATTGCATGTTGCTGGCAGGTGGTTGCACGGTTTCGCGAAGTCTTCTATGACACTTCAAAATTGCAAC
>UXSR01006073.1:0-10621 GCA_900604375.1 Mesocestoides corti | reverse complement strand
GACTTTCACAATACTCGGGATACATTCGCATCGGGTTCAGCGTAATCGGAGGTTTCTTCATAGTGATGCTGGTCATCGCAGCCCTCATTGCTGCACGTCTTCTGTACCGCGCTTTTCGAGATCGACTCTACGCAGGCGCTGACACCGTGCTCACATGTGAGTGAATTTGGTGTTCGCTCATCTTGACACCACCTACATTTGAGTAAAAATTGCTGCAATGTGGCACTTTGGTTTAAAGCCAAAGAGGATTCCTTAAAATGACCAAATTTAATTAGAAAACCTCACAACATTTTACTGTGATTGGTAGAAGTTGCCAACTGCTATTTATATTTCATCGACTATTTAAACACTTTCTCAATAAATGACAATTTGTTCTA
Source organism: Mesocestoides corti (assembly GCA_900604375.1). Classification (NCBI taxonomy): domain Eukaryota; kingdom Metazoa; phylum Platyhelminthes; class Cestoda; order Cyclophyllidea; family Mesocestoididae; genus Mesocestoides; species Mesocestoides corti. The sequence goes on along the minus strand of UXSR01006073.1, from coordinate 10,244 downwards.
GAGAATGAACACGCAGAAGAGTACTAGCATGAAAATTTCCCTCGACACATATGTGTGGACCATAAGAGTAATCGTTCAATAGCAAATTGACCACGACAACGGCCTACAGCCTCATCATGATAGTTTTTTAGGTATCGCCTTTATTGTTTACAGATTCACCCGGTAATAAGTGGGACAAGATTGTCTGCGGAAAGGGGTCGGTCTGCTGCTGTTCGGCGATTTTCATTCCAATCCTGCTCATCTTCGCCGCCATTATTGCAGTGCTGCTATTCGCGTTGACGTCGGTATCAGGTTTGTTTACGACTCTTTAAACAGATGAAATTTCCCTGAAAATCGCTCTTGGTTGTGGTTTGAATGAGAGGTCATTGTCAAAATGACAAGATGAGTAAAATGTATATCGCTTTAAGGATTTAGTACGTGGAAAAATCTACCACTTATCTTCAGGAATATAATTGGTAGCCTCTCAGTCAGTGCCATTGATTGTGCAATTGACTTCTCAAATAGTGGGTCTCTTAGTCCTCTTAGTCCTCCTGTTACAAATGAGACTCCCGGTCACACCGCAGACGACATGAAGACAACTAGGTCCATGAGACGATGATTTATTATCCATTTTGAAATACCTTCTGCTAAAGGCGAAGCCTGCATCTACGTCACACGGGAAACAGGTGTGAACAAGACTGACTTCGTGGTGGACGGATTGTTGGCTCGGCGATGGTCGTCACTTGTCGGTAGGTCGGTTGGAGGAGCCAACGACTTCCTCAACACCCCACCTCCCAAACACGTGCTCTACGCCCTCACCCAGAGCTGTCGTGGCAGCACAAAGCAGTCATCCCGACGTGGCCTTCTGTCTGCTGTGGGGTACACTAATCTGGTGGATGTCTCGAAATTGGTTAATAGCCAACAAGTGCAGGAGGGAATTAAAGAAGGAAAGAAGTACGTTCTTCATGCTCTTTCCATGCGCAAACCACTTCTTAGGATGGTGGTTGCTTAAGAACCAATTCGCCTTTAATTGTGTGTCGGTGCAGGGACTAAACATGCATCGATATTGCAGTGCTCAATTACAACAAGTTTCCTGTGATGCGAAATGCACAATTTGGAAATTCAATGACAAACTAATTATAATGATTTGCAAGGATGTGGCTAAACTGGTGTATGCCAATCGGAAAAACCCGAGCACATCGATTTTGTCAAAACACCTACAAAATCTGAAGTTTCCCGGCTGCCTATCAACTCTAGATGTAACGGTAACTGAGTACTAGCCTGATTGCTAAGAATTTCGGTGACGCGATGGACCTTGGATTGGAACGTTGTGTCCTAGACCAGACCATTTTGAGTTAGTGTTTCGCATTCTCTTTTCAGAGTTGTTGTTGATGAAGTAAAGAAACTAAATGTCTCGTCAAAACTACCAAATCCAAGTGACTTGGACGCAGCAAAAAGTGGTCTCCAGAATGCAATAAACGGTCTTAATCTGACTGTAAGTTCAACGCTGCATACTGTCCTCAATTAAGAACGCATATTCACCATCAGTTTGTTCAATATCTGCAGCTAGAACGATTTGGAAATTACGATGGTTAAGCTAAAGCAATTTGCGGAAATTAGTTATTTTTTGAGGCAGTGCGTGTGATTGGCTGCTCTGTCGAAACGAATTGCTTTATCAATTACTCTGCATTCCCAAATCCTTCCTTCGAGAATCTACGTAGAGTGATTGATGGGGATTAAACAGTATTTGCCGCTTCACTGATGGTAATAAGTTACCCCTTCTCCTTTAAGGTACTCATCAACTCGACAGATTCGACGCTGCTAAACACTACAGAAATTGAAACACTTATTGCCAAACTGAACAATTTTACTGCCACGAACTTTACTGCCAAGAATTCTTCATTGCCTGACTTTTCGAAGGGAATCGCCGCTCTAAATGACACAGTCGTGCAAATGAACAAGCTCAAACCGCAGATGAATGCCACGCGTATTCAACTTGAGAACGTTAACCAGGAAAAAGATAATATTTCGTCGCCTGTTGAGGAACTAATTGGGGCCTTTAATGCAACTATTAGTGTAAGTTGGCATTCTAATTTCTGCAAATATTTTTCCTGGCGATTTCTGTGATCAATAATTATGCGTGTAGGTTAATTGGCCCAACTGACTGTCACTCACGAGGTTGAGTTCTTATTTAATCAATTCGTCAAACAACTACAAACATGGCCGAATTTGCATAAACCTAACCCGGACGTCTGAACTGTACAGGAGGAAGTTGACTGAAATGCTTTTTTCCAAACAGAGGTTTACAGCAATGAGATCACTCATTGTTAACAGAGGAGAGTTGTGAAAAATTCGGCCGAGATCACCAGTCAAAGACGTCAACAATAGAGTGTTTTAATCATGTCGGGGTTGCCAAATGTAGTTGCTGAATTTTAGCACTACCTTACAACCCTCTAGTTAACAGCTCAAGACAACACGAGAATGGAGCGAAGAGAGGCAACAGAGAACACGACCGTTTATTAGTGGCACAACAGCCAAGTGGCTTTGTGTGCGCGTGCATACGCGCGCCCAACAGAAGCCAATAACAGAAGGGGTGAGTCATTGGGACACCGGGGCCATCATACACGCATCAATCACGCGAGGCGGCTGTCAGTCCACTAAACACGGAAAGCAACAGGATACGCACGCACGCAAACATTATCACTTACACTTATCCAAAGGGGGGGGGGTGCGCACATTGCGGATTGTGTGATACCCGTGTGACATTGTAGCAAAGCACAATCAAAAGCACAAAGCACATTGATCGGTTGATAGCCAGTAAATGATTTCAGTGAAAGCACCAGACCACTGATCACAGTAGACTGTTTTACCTGGGGCTCATGACGAAACAGAAGGAATAAAAACGAGACCAGATTGGGAGGAGGGGGAGTTAAATGTATCTGCGGTGATTCCATTTGACGAGTCCTGCAGCAAGTAAAGGTGAGACTTTTATTAAGTTGTGACTAAAATAGGCAGATGTACATTTACCAATTATAGATTGCTGGTAATGAATCCAAGTTGGCAGACAAAGTCGAAACTGAGTATGACAAGGTGACCAAGCAACTGCTTGCCTTCATGGAGAAGGACGGTGGTGAGGCATTCTCCCATCTCACCAAGGAACTCTTCCCCTGTGAGGAGGCCTACCAAGCAGTCAATGTGGCACTGGCTGTGTCCTGCGGTGACGAGGGCGCCCTCAATCGATTCATCGGTGTGGTCTACGTCCTGGCACTCACCGTCCTCTTCATCTGCTTCTTCTACTTCTCCCTCTTCAACCTCGCCTTCATGCAGGCCATCCAGATTCATCGATTGTCGGCCTCGGAACTCGAAGACTCTAGTATCGACTTCGAAGACGATGAAAGCGAGGACGAAGATTCCACCTAAAAAGATTTAACAAACACGTGTATTTCTTATTTGAATTTTTAAATTGACCCCTATATATCTTACCAGATTCTTAAAGTGTGAAATATAGTTTTGTATTCCACTCATCAACCTATTATGAAAAGTCGTCGTAAGTATGAGCACTTAGTGGAACTTAAATTTTGCACAGAGGTCTAGTAATTACGCAGTTGTGGGTGAGTACTGAAGTGGAAGCGTAGGTGGAAGTCATTTTGACGAAAAGACCACAATTTGGCATCGACTTTGGTTCTGCCAACTGCCAAGTGTTGGACCCCATGCTGACGTTCAACGCGTGGGTCTAAGACGTCAACAGTTAATGGTGAATTCAAGTGGGTAACTAACAAAAGTGACGTCAAGGCATTCGCCATGCTCGGGGGCTTAATCTACATGTGCTGCTCATCTTGCCACGGTGCTTGAAGCATCACACACAGTGATCTGTTTTGGCGGACAGTGAAATTAGTTGGCTGACCACCTTCCGTCATGTGACTTGAGCCGGGGCTGAGTGACTCACACTTTTCGTAACTTTCCCAACTCACATAGAATTCGCAATTCGACGCAGTGTGCTTTCATCAGGTTAGTGTCCCAGCGATGATTTGAGGTATTCTGAGGTACTCGTGAGACAAGCAGTGTAAAATTTAGATATCAATCTAAATTTGTCCTAAGTTAAACTATGCTGATTACGTGGAAACTCTGGCTAAATCAATTTCTAGCAGTACGAATCTCAATTTGTTGAATAAATGTACTGTTAAGCATTTTCTCCTTACTCTACAACGTTTAGTTACAATTTCCGGAGTGTCATTGCCGATTCCGGCAAGTCTGTCTGTTTGTGTTGAAGTTGCTTTTATCTAAAAACGTTAACCACTCACAAACTCCAAATGGATATTGCCTGATATCCATTGTTCGTGTGTCACTCCACTCCACACTGCAGGCGGTAGAGAGACAAAACGACGACTGCTTATTTGTAATACAACTTAGAGCTCCACAAGGCCATTGGGGATTGAACCCGAGCTCACCACCACAGCCAGATATCATCCACCCAGGAAGTTACAGGGGGCAGGTACAGTTAACGAGGGTTTCTCGTGAGACGCATAATGCAAGTGCAATGTTTAGACTCTACTCTCGTTATCTGTCATTGGCTGGATTGAACCACATTTACTTTGTTGAGGCCCTTTACCACACGAAGTAACCCAGGGAGACAATAAGTCCAGAGATGGCAGGCGCGACCCTTTACTAGACAGCTCAACGAAGTTGTGTTTTGATGACTGATACAGTTGAGTGTACTAGTAAAAATGTAGCCATCTGAATGGTCACATGGATAAAGCGGGTGGTGGTGGTGGTGGTGGTGATGGTGGTGGTGGCGGCGGCGGCGGCGGCACATACAGAGGGGTGGTGAGAAGGCGGTCACAGGGCTTGACGGGCACGCCTGAAATGGTGGACGTGGTATGAGGCCGCAACAAATGGGTTATTGGGAGTGAATCAACACGATTTACTACAACTTCAGTTCCGTTTGTCTCTGTGATCCGCTGCGCATGTGATGATTGACGGAAAGCGTCAGACCACATTGAAAGTGCAGCAAAATCACAATCCTGTGAATAAATCATGCAACTGGAGAACAAATCCGGTGGCACATCGCACAGCTCAACTAATCAGACGATGGCAAATCGCATCACTAACCTGGTGGTCAAGTGGTGCATGCGAAGGTGTCACATGGGGTAAAGAACTTTGGATTTCCCGAGTATTGGCCTGACTCAAACCTCAAACAACTTTTTGCGGTGAGAGCTGTGAAGCTCCGTGAATGGTCACTCGTTCTTATGGTCCAACGCCTGCCAACACATTCGAGCGCAATCCTAGCAGTGAATCAAGACGGTTGCTAGCACCGATTAGTGTCCGCATCCACACGATCTTCAGTTTCCACGACAATGTGTGATTGTGGCTTCAACATTTTCAATTTTCGTACTATCACAATGCTCCTTAGGATCCGTCGTGGATTCGAATCCCATTCACAAATACCTTGATGATGACTGCGATTACTTAACCAATTGCTAGGTATCTCAACCTAACTGTTCCACTTGCGCATCGTCACAAATGTCTACAAATGGAAGCGGACGATGAATGTGAACAATTTTGTCAAACTACTTGAAGCGAGAAGAGAATGGACATACTGAGCGGCGATTTCGTCAGCCTTCGAAGCATCTGAACCGATCCGACGATTGATCCTAATCCGGCAATGCATTTCTCAACGGAGACCATGGTAGCTAGCACGTTCTAGTGATATCCTTGATGTGGACACAATTAAATGCTAGTATTAATATGTGTCTGCGTCCACACGTTTGTTAATTCCCGGGAAACGATATGACGAATTTGCCATTTTGCTCATCTGGCAACAAATGATATTGTTATTGAAAGCACGTTGCGGATTCGCATGACGCTGTGAAGTATCGGTTCCATTAACAAATACTCCGACGCCATCGAGAAAGCCAGAGAAACTCAATTTCCTACATTTGAAACTGCTTGTAAATGGCAATGCGACGACCCAACTGCATTTATGTGAAGATGACTGCTTTGTTGATTGAAAAAAACTCCATTCTAGGCCAATGACACTAGAGCCTTCTCAAGTGGAAGGGTTTCATTGTCAAAAGCCAAGATTTTTTTTATCCGACAACTGCCTTACAACTGTCGATAAAGCCCACAAGAAGAGAGACGTTCTTCTGGATCACCGCGAAGCATGCAGTGACTGGCAGAAAGTTGAAAAGGTGAAATGTATGTGGGACGAGAACTAGGCACAGTTAGAGCAAGTAGCAAGTGACCAGGCAACGAGCGAGATTAACCCTTATGACTCAGACGATCAATCAAAGACGATTGGCGAAGCCGTGCTAAGTGTTGCACTCGCTCCTCAACATGGGCGTTCGGTAGAGACGGGCTTTGTGGGTACCATCTTATTTGAGTTAACGTCAAATTGACAGCAGATGAAACTCGCCTCTCTTCTCAAAGTGTGCTAGCTCACATCATGTGTATTTACCGCAAGTTATCAGATTGGAGATCAAAAAAAGAATTGATGTTTTCATCTGTGGTGTCATTCGAATCGCCTGTGTTTATTGCTCATTAGCTCTGTAGAGATCCAAACTGATTCACAGAGAAGAGTTTATCGACAAAACACCAGACCTTTCTTTGTGAGAAAATCGCATTTTAGAGGATTTTCTCCTTATTTGAGGTCTTCAGATGGGTGCTCTTCAGATGCCCACGGCATTAGTTTCATGAATGAAATTTTGGCTCTTCATTTTATAGACCCTTTCAGTGAACCTTGCCGAATTGTCTGCCACTGGCAAGACAGACCGGCGCGTGCATCCTAGTCGGATTAGTGATAATAATTGGTGGCTTAATCAAGAATGAGAGAATAGATGGTTGCGAAGTGGCGGGAATTTGTGTATTTCACCTCTTAACTCCTTCAGCTGACATTTCATCTGCCTTTTCTTACATCACCCACTCATTTGCATCTACATGTGCAAGTCGAAATAAGAAGATGGCTGCCATCGAAACTGTGGCAGTAGCCCAGATGATCCACGGTCTTTGCCGAAACTCCTCTCAGGACGTCCTCGCCACTCAATGCATTAGGATGCATCAGTTCACTTGTCAAAGGTCACACGTTCAACGTCAGCCGCGATTTCTGTGGAACAGGCAGTGCAAATAGAGAGCCACGGAATATCGTTTTACTTCCTCGTGAAACACACTTCCCCACTGGCGATGGATTAACTGGCGTGAGTCGCAGTGTCTCGTGTATGGTAGACGTGCACAGCAACACGCCAAATGCTTGTGCGACCCTCCCTACCCATCAGATGTGCCTACGCGTCAGATCTACAAAGGCTCTGAAGGTCACTAAATTTATGACGTGATTTAGTATCTGCACTGCAAACAGTAATGTCAATCTAAATTAGCGCTTGGAAAGTATGTGTGTCCCGAATTGGTAGCTTAGTTACCAACGGAAAAGCAGAGCCGGGAACTCAGATTAAGTGCTTTGTGAGAACTTGGAACTTGTCCTATCACGTGACACGAGTTCGTGGTGATCTGGAGGACTAGATCAGGGAATTGTTGACATCCACGTCCTCTCCTGAGTCCCTGTCCACATCCGTACTTCCAATACTTGGGTCCACGTCGTCAACCGTTAATGATGTGCCAAAGTGGGTAATTGGTTAAATTTAGTAAAAAAAATCTCCACTTCAGCATAAAGACGTCAATACATTCACCTTGCACGGGTCATTATTAATGATGTCAGAAACGGGAAAAAAATTTCACGTTAAATATACTACGGAAATTCACAAATTTCCGCAACTACATGGTACTTTAAATAATAGCTAAGCACGTGGATTTGTTCAAACCATCTACCCAATTTTAGCCAAATTCTGCCAATTTATTTCATCACAAAAATATGGAATTTTAGAGTTCTAATGCCATGACAGGATCCTAAAAGAAGCCAGTTGTTAAAAATTTAAATATTTTGCTAGCTATGGTCCCCGTTTTTTCACTTCTCCATGTTCGAAAGGGTATTTTTTATTTTGCTAAATTTCGGACCATTTTGTAATGAAAACAAACAGGAAACTGATGGCTATCTCTAAAACCAACGTGAGATGTGCTTTGACACGAGCCAAGCGCACGGTGAGGTGGCTTAATCTGCGTGTGCTGCTCATCTTGACATGGTGCATGAAGAATCACACGTAGTGATGGGTTTTCGAAGTCCGCCTCGCACAAGGGGTACACGTGAGGTTCTACGTCAAATTCAGTGGTTACCTTAATTAACCAATCCATGGGTGAAAATAACGGTCTTTTATCGGTGGCTTCACGAAAAAGGTCACTTTTGTGTTTCACACTACCGAGGAGGACTCAGTACTGAGACATGTTTAGACGCCCATTGTCGAAATCGTGACGAAGCAATGACGACTTGACTTCCACACCAAAATTCCAACCCACGTTGCAGTGTTTTGCTGACGGATACAGTTGAGTGGATTAGTCAAGATACAGACGTCTGAATGGTCGCATGCATGGAGCGACTGGTAGTGGTGGTGATGGTGCATACAGGGGGGTGAATGAGCAGGCGGTGCCAGTGGCTGACGGGCACGCCGTGAAAAGGGGGAAGTGTGTGTGAGGACGCGACGACCAGGTTAATGGACGTGAATCAACACGTACTAATACAAGGATCAATAGTAATAACTGACTTTATTTGTAAAAATAAAGCCGATTCCACCACTCCGCAGTGTTGTCAATCACAGATTCAGTCAAATTCGGATCCAAAATAGTCGTGAGTTAGTGCATCGGTGTTATCATTGGTCTCTGACGCTTTGCGCAAATCAATGACACAACAATAACCAAGTAAACATACATTCAAATAATTCCACAAATGCACGTTTGGACAGCCATGTGTCGCAAACTTCTACTGAAATCTCAGTGCTCATGAATTCGTGGTACAGGTCCCACTGGAAGCGGTTCACCGAAAAGTGCATTACTTTATCCTGTGATCTTTATGTCATTAGACACTGTCTAAAGATGCTGATTGGCTAGAAGGTGAATCTTTTGAAATGAGCACATCTCTAAAGCGTAATTTTTTGGTAATGAGAAAGGATACATATTGTCCTGAGGTATTGGGCAGAGGGCCACGCCGTACCAAATGTTACACCCCCTCGTCAGCCCACTTTTGGACCCATGTGATTGTGCTTACCGCAGACACACACACAGAGACCGTCCTTGAAATGAACCCGTTTGCAGCACACACACCTATTCCCATGCATCATCTTAAACGTGGACGTTGTAAAATCAAGAAAGTGACGTAATTGGAAATAATGAATAATCTAGATGTTAAGCGGCGATACATTTAAGAGGATTGCAAGTAATTCATGCTTTAGGCTAACCCAGGAAAACGAATTTAAGTGTCAAGTTACAAGTGGTTCTTGACAGACAAAACATTCATTAAATCGTTTGGCTTGTGCTGCAATTGTCGTTAGGTGGGCTGATTAACATTTACTGCATGCGATGATTGACGGAAACCGTCAGCCACTTAGAGGCAGCACCAAACTCGACGTAGCCAAACGATGGCACCACTTCAATCTTCTTGTGCCAACGCAAATCGCCTCACTCATCTGAAGTTCATTATCAAAGGTAAGACAACGAATACGTTTCCGAGGTTAATACAACTTGGTAAGGTGAAGTGTAGGCGAATGTCCAATATTGTGGAACAACGTGGACGATGTAATGGTATTGCAATCATGTTCAATTTCCAAACTATCACACTGCTCTTGGGGATCCGTTGTGGATTTGAATCCCATTTGCATATACCCAGAGGCAATTAAGAAGGCCATGGACAACGGATATTTAGCCACTTGCCAGTTAGCTCAACCCAACACTTGAACATCTACATCATCAAAATTGTTTATAAATGGAAGCAGGCGACGGATGTAGACAACAGTGCTGAACCACTTGAAACACCAAAGGAAGGCACACACCAAGCGGCGATCTCCTTATCCTTCAAAGGCATTTGAACAGCTGCGACAGGGCTGTGTTTGCGCCGTGAGCGCATATTGTGAATACTGTACTCATTTCATTTTAGTAGCTGACTTGATGCAATCAAGTTGCTCGTGTTTTCTAAATGCGATGAACTTGAATTAACAAGCGTTCCACTCGATCAAACACGCGGATATCTCTGGGAAAAGCAGATTATCTGTGCTTAACATCTAGCTTACATCTTATTGCCAATTACCTCACTTTCTTGATTTTACGAAGTCCACGTTTAAGATGATACCCAGGAATTAGTGTTTGTGCTGCAAATGAGCGCAATTTGAGGTGGC
>UXSR01006072.1:0-12485 GCA_900604375.1 Mesocestoides corti | reverse complement strand
AGCGTGGTGGACTCGGATGGAAGGCGCCTGACACGTGGCTCTGGCTTCTGATTGGTCAATAAAGCCTGTTCTGTTGTACCGGTCTTTCACCTATTAGAGCTCGGGTATTCTACATTGGTGGCAGCGGATGCGTTCGAATAACGCAAATCGAACCCCAGCCCTTTCTCTTCTATGGTCAACAGAGGCAAAGACCCTTATATGCCAGCTGATGTTGTCTTGGCGTTCATCCGATGTCCAATAAACTGCATCCATTGACTTTACCCGGGATTAGACTACTGTATCTGAAGAAGCATTGGCAACTCAGCAACGACGACGATATGGGCAGTGAAAGCCAGCTGGACTGCAACTGCGAATGGACCAACGATGGATGACGAGCCCTTCCTGGAAGTCTACAAGTGCAAAGTCCCTCGTCAACTATTCGCATGGGCCACTGTCCCACCAGATGTGTGGTGCGGGGAGTGTCGAACTGGATATTATTTCAACACCGGATATCACCAACAGTGAAAGGAACCAAGCCCGAAGCTGAGGACAGCATCACTCCAGAGGGTGAGGCAGTGTGTGTAGCGGACTGACAGATGGCAGCCATATTGGTGACGGTAGTCAGCACGGCGCGGAGTCGACGTCACGTGACCGGTGGTGCGACTTCCGGCTGCGTAGCGGCGTGCGGGCATTGATTGACGCGCCGGGGGCTGAAAGCCAATCCGCTCTCTAGTTTTCCGTCTCCATTGTAGCGACGCGAAACGGACCAACGGTAGAACAGGAAGAACAGGACAAGGATATATAAAGCCCCTGTTTTCCCTATACGGATCGACTAGTTTGTGACCAGACTGTAGTGCTTTCTGTATCTAGTAAAGTTATCCGTTACCTCTCACTCGTGTTCTTACAATGAACCCGAAACCTATATGTGGCGCGGGTTAGGGCGCAGACATACTGGGCCACCTAACCTCAGCCAATCCTGTGTCTCTCTGCGTGGCAGTGGCATGCGAGGAAGATGGGCAGCCAACCAGAAAAGGACACGACTGAGGAGCAGTATATAATTGGCGGCGTGGCCAGCGTGGGGGACTCGGATGGAAGGCGCCTGAGGTGTGGCTCTGGCTTGTGATTGGTCAATAAAGCCTGTTCTTTTGTGGCCTGTTCTGTTGTACCGGTCTTTTTCCCATTAGGGCTCGGGGATTCTACACACTGTCTCCGTGGGATCAAATGGCCTGAGAGGAGGATTGGAGCCAACTAGAGAAATTGGTGGAATCAAGGCCGTAAATAATGATCTGAGCAGCCAGTGTGTTGAAGTCGGACGGATGCTACTAACGTGCTGTTCTGATTTGTGCTTAGTCAATCGGGCCTGTTCCCTTGTAACAATCTTCATTCAAGAGTGTAGTCCTGTGGAAGGCAGAAGGAATATTTGATTACGTCGCGTTCAGATAATTGTGAGTTTGAATGGCCTACAAGGAGGACCTGAGGCATCCCGAGATAAGGATGGTGAGGGGTCGTTTATATAGAACGATGCAGACAGTGTAGTAGATTCGGACTACCGGTTCTGCTCTCTGTTGGTAAATGATCCATAATATGTACCTGTCACCTTCCTATTTGGACTTAGATATTCCAAAATAGTATAAAAAATGAGGAACTATAAAACAAACTACCTCCTGTCGGATGCAACTAATCAAAGAAAACTGGCGTTTAAAAAATTGCGCAGAATTTAAGAAGACGCTTCATACACTAACTAATGTAAAAATCAATAAAGCAAAAGAACGATACGGCAATAGGGCTCGCGACAAGGGAAATGCTTAACCTAAATGAACATTATGATTTGCATTACATAATTCTATAAAAAAATAACTTGCGCATTTAACTACTAAATATCTGAGAGAAACTGCGACGATTGTTGTTGTAGGGATTGCCTTACTAATCACGAATGCATATTTCTTAACTTTTGTTTATCATATTTCAACGTAAAGGTAAATTTGCAGATATCAGGCTTATGTCACAGCCTGTTACTCAAGCAGAACTTGATATAGTATGTTTATATGAATTCATGCTCCAAACTGCCTTTTTATTCTTGAAATACAGTGTTACCTACGCAAAGCAGCAAATAAAAGGCTTGACTGTTTTTGTTAGAACAGAAAAGAACTTCCGCTAATTCGATAAACCTCTGTTTATAAAACCAGCGTTTGAAATTCATTAGCCAAGATTCAATGGATTGGAGTCTGAGACACAAACCGTTATACATTTGAGTTAGGGACTAGAATGCATCATTATTGATTGTAACTAAACCAAGCTAAATAATAAAAAAATTAGCAATTTAATACCTTTCATTATATCAGTAATTTTACCATAAGGCTAGCCAAGTATGAGTCACATTTTACTAGGTAACTCAAAGAGATCTATGAATCCGAAATGCTAGTATATGAAAACTGTAGGTGATATAATGTCACTTCTCGCAAAATGTTTAACTAATAACTGTGATATTTATTCTCCGGGTCCTAAAAACTACGTGAAATAACTTGACAAATTTTTTGGTTTACATAAAATGGAAGATTATATCCCAAAATAGCGCTTTGGATTTCAACTATAGCACTTCAAAAATTTTCGCTGATAATGTGTAGAAAGATGGGCTACTTTCTTAATTTTAGGAAAGATATTTATTTTAACTGACAGCTTATTAGCCGAAGTTTTCGTTTGCCGCTCTGGCGTTAGGGGAACTTTTCTGCGTCTCATTTCCGTCCTATGGCGGGCGATGTAGTGACTGCTCTCTCGAGGTTTGGTGAAACGCTCACTGACGCCTCCGTTGGTCGTGATACGGTGCGTTTATTCTTATGATTAAAATGACGCCGTTTGGCTAACTTCATAAATTCTGAAGTTATGAGTGCGCATCCAGCTCTTTGTTTTTAGACTTTAATTGCACTTACCAGTTTGACGTCCACCGTATTCACGTATTTATTTTTGCTCTTTTAAGAAGCAAACATTAACTCGACTTATTGTCTTACGGGTTTTTACCATCAGTCGATATGAAATGCAAAATAGTTGTACTTCCCGCGGTTTTAGCCAGTCGAAGTATTCATCGGACTCACCTTTCTAGACCGGCGTACTTTGTCATCAACTCTTATTATTTAAATTGGCGCAATTTCTAATTCTTGCAAGGACTTTAGTCATTAATTCAACATCCATGTATGTACTATTTTTGAGACCACCGAATTCAGTATTGTGCCAAACGACTCTTGTGACCCTCTGTAAAGCTTCAGCTGTTCGATTTATTGCCCGAGCGAGAAGTAGGACTCTTTTGTGGTAGAGCCTTTACTTGGTCATGTATGGCGTCCGTTACTCGGGACATTCCCCCGTCTCTGTGATTTGGAGTCTTCATCTGCTGTCTTTTGGATTCCGCCATGCGAAATGAATCGGTTTCCATCTGTGAACTTCTAAAGAGACATAGATTAATGGTAATTTTTGTTCTAGATAATAGAAAATGGATTGTGCCGCTGCATCTCTGCGAAAGCCATTCACTGTCTTGAATGCTCTTCAACCAAGGCAGAATTGGGTCTTTTCGTTTAAAAGGATAATGTCTTCATTACTGGACTATTCTTTCCACTTCCGTCTCTTTCAGCTTTGAAACTGTAAAATATGATTATACTGACTATCTTTCCTAGCATTCGTTCACTAAAATCCTTTAAACGTGATTACAGTGGTGTTCATGATGTACATGGTCTGTTTTAAAGGATGGTGTTGGATGTTGAGATAAAAAGTGAGATTTATGAATCAAGGAAATGTAAACTTCCGAATTTCGTCACAATTATCTGGAAGATAGGCGGAGTGTTCTAACAACTGTCGGTCCGCATCGTAGCACTATTGATTTCTGTTTTACCTCTTTCTCGTCATCTCTTCCGTTAATTCTTTTTAGCATTTATGGTCTGCCGAGGCCAGTCTTTTTAACGAAGTATTGCTAAGTCAGAATTCCCAAAAATATTTAGGCGTGATTCAATTACGCATCCTAATATTGCTAGTTATTTTTTGTTATGGTTTTTCGAGCTCTTAAGAATCCTTGTTTTTCATCGTTTTCACTGTTATTTTCGCAAATATCTTCCAATACACAAATTAAGCTTGCGCTCCTGCAATAAACCCACTTCGAATATTTTATTGCATTCAATGAATCAATAACCTTGCTAATACCCAGATATTGACGGAAACTCTAGGTTTTATACATAAATTGCGAGACATCTCTGTTTCAAAGCGATGTAATGTGTTCAACAGGCTCAACTTTCTTATAAAGTAAGTTTTTTCCTCGTTCTCTTACGTAGAAACTGAAGGTCCTTCGAACCCTGAGTGGTGTCGCACTCACCCTTACCGAGCTCTCAAACTCCGGTGTTGGCCGTGCTGTACGTCGCCTTAAGGCCGAACCCGGTGAACTTGGTGAAACTGCTAAAAACCTCGTCACCAAATGGAGGGCTCTGCTAGATGAGCATATGAAGCGTGAGAACATCATGATTCCCAACAAAGTAGAAAAACCAAGGAATTTGACTGGATCTCTGGAACCGCTATCTCCATTTTCGAAGACTATCAAAAGACACGCCTCTTCGGTATCTGAGACTCAGTCTCTTGATGCATCCTCGGGTCTATCATTTGAACAAGCAATGAACGTGACCATTACTATGAAGAAAAAACCCAAGAAGCGATCAGTAGCTAAGATGAAAGAAGAGATGCCAAGCTTCCATCTTTCTAGGGAGTTTACGCAGGATATTCTTTCCTCCCTTTCTGTTTCTGTCGACAGACCTGATGCGTGTAAGCCCTCACCAAAACCTCATCCTCCCGGTAAGTACAGAAACATTTTTGATCCTTGTCAGATAACATGATTTAATAGGCCCTTAAACTTGTCGACCACAAATTACGAATTACTAATTTTTGCACCTTATTTGCATGCAGGTTGTTGGTGTGCAACTTGCTGCCGATTTGTGTTTTGCCCTCATCCTCTAACAGTGACCAAGATCGCCCAATTATGCAGTTAATTTTGCTAAAAACGATTTCATTCTGGTTTATTTAAAACAGTCGTTTCATTATCCTTTCCATTTAACTTATAGTGACTGGTATTCCTTTTGCCCTGCAGTTTTGGACTTGTTAACTCCCATAGTGATAAAAATGTAGTATTTGATCAGTCGTCTGTTTAATTTTATATTTCTTGTCTCCATGTTACAGCTTACCGTTCTCTTAGTGAAATTAGTTTCGCCTTGTCAGTAAATTTTGGGCAAACTCGTGACACGTGTCATCCTGTCTACTCCGTGACCTATTCAGCTTTTCTTGTGGTTTTATGGATATCTGGTTCCGCTCGTCAAATCGTCCTTGTTCCGCCTATTTTTGGTTTTTTTTGTTACAATTCAAACATTTTATTAGCACAGCGACTTGCATTCCATCTTTACTTTAGCAATAGGCGACTTTTTATTTTTGCTCCCACTGGCGTTGAGGCGGCCATCAACGCGGTAGTCAACTGAATTACTATAGTACTCAATCGACCAAAGTATGACACCGATCTAGCTCTCTTACTAAGTACCAGTTAGTTACAATGATTATGGGTACATCCATTTCCCCCCTCTTAATGTCTATAGTAAAAGTATATGCCTCGCAAGCTGCCACCCACATCTCTGTGTACA
Organism: Mesocestoides corti; assembly: GCA_900604375.1. NCBI lineage: Eukaryota > Metazoa > Platyhelminthes > Cestoda > Cyclophyllidea > Mesocestoididae > Mesocestoides > Mesocestoides corti. The sequence goes on along the minus strand of UXSR01006072.1, from coordinate 6,852 downwards.
ACAAGATTCCGAATATCGCAAAAGTCATTTTCGTAGTTACATGAAGTGTAGCCTCGTGGGGTGTGTAAAAGTTCGTTGCGGCCTTAGAAATCAATTCTTCAGATGTATGTGGTGGCTAAGTTACGCAATTTTAGCACAAGTTATGAATTCAGGAAATAGCTGACTTGTGTCCCTCATGTACGCCCACACAAAAACCCAGACAAGGGACCAAAATGTTGATGACGGCAACGTAGATGCTCTAGGGTCTTTGCGATGCACTTCTGCATGGCTCACCATCGTGACATTTATCCTCTGGCCATTGCATATAGTAAACTGCGAACTCTAACTTCAGCTGCCTCAAGTTATATCGTGGGCGTGCCTTATAAATCCAAACAAAAGCACTTTTACAATAATTAACCTGATCGAAGTGGTTACCAGTAGAGTTATTCATTCAAAAATAGTACACGAGTTATACTAACCTTTAGTATATGTGCTAACTTAATACCCTCAATGAATTTGTCAATTTTGTCGTGAGGCGAAATTTTTCTATTGGACGTTTACGTGAACATCCTCCTGTCCCTCTATAAGTGAATAGTAGAATAAACATTCTTTTGTTTCAGCGATTTCGTGCCCTTCAAATCAGTTTGAAGACGACGGTGACCTCAAATTCCACTCAAAAAAAGTTATTTGGGCTCCACGTGTCAAACGACCAGTCGAACAGGGCTCTTCATGTTCTCATTTATTTAATGGGAATACCTCTCTTTATCAACCCCCCACTCTCGTCGATGCCTGTCTATCTGTGATTGAAAAGAACCTATCGATTGTAGAATATGTGGGGCAAGTGCCTTATGAACTCTTTTCCCGCGTTCTGCAAAATGCTTCGGTGGAGGATCTTCTTCGCATTGAGAAACACAATCCGGTTAGTATGGAGTCACGTACACCTATGTCTAGTCTTTTGATAGACAGTGCCAGAAATTTTATTTGAAGCGATACTTTTGCTAACATGTGCGGTTAGTGATCGTTTGGGTTCGGGGACAAGACATCCGGGCAAAAATAGGTCATGCTTCCCCATGAATAGGCCCGCTTCTTAATCAATACTGGCTTCGAAAAATCGTCGCTGCTCTAATAATGGAGTTATTACCTTGATTAACTTGATGGCGGTTGAGAAAATCTGCAAACTGTCTACGTTTGCATAAAGGGTTTGGTGTAAAACTTCAAACAGCAGGTATGGTTAAACACAGAGTTGCGCGCCTTTTGTATATTACTACTGATTAATTCTGTCTGAAGTTTAAAGAAATTGGAACTATCAATTCCACACGGGAGTAGCGTTGTTAACAACGGTCAAGTTGGTGAACAAAACCTCATAAATACGGTTTTTCCATCGCATCAGCAATTCGAAGGTCTTACGGATGAACTCTGGAAGAAGCACGTTCAACGAAGATTCCCAGAGTGTCGTGACCTGAATCCCCGATCTAAAGAAACTTGGGCCAAACTGTATACTCGACTCGAAGACGAGTGCTCCCGTCGACTAGATCAATTTATCAACCGCTCCGCATCGAAGCTGAGGGCCGAAAAGGAGAGTAGGTTCTCAAATTTTGCCGTAGTTGTATCCTTTGGTTGCATTAACTTGTTTTCTTCATCTGATGCCGTTGCCCCCAAGTGGACAATGCTGCCGAATCATTGTGTTGATGCTTCGGTTTATTCCATTAACTTGGAGAGATATCGTGGATTTTATTAATCAAACATCTAGAACTTGTATGAAACATAAATCATGCTTTTAGAATGTGTTATCAGTAATCGCCACGTATTTAGGCCGCCGGACCACACTCATGACTGATGTCATCACCCCCGCACAAATTCGGAAGCGAATTTCGCGTCAGCTGGACAATCACCGAAGTCATGGCCTCTCTCGTCTAGGTCGTTGTCCTACAAAATTGTCCAACGTTCGAGAGGCAAAGATGGTCTTCAAACCGCGTAACATGAGCTACCCGACTCCCCCATCTTCCGCAGCTGACCGCAGAGATGCCTTGGCAGCACAGCGACAGTCTGCGTCGGTGCTCGATAAGTTGCGAAAACAAGTCCGCAAGAGTCGATAGGCCCACCCACTTCCGACCAAAATCACGCAAAGCTGTCTTATAACTTTTTACTTGCTTTTTCTTCAAGTGCCTATATTTCAGTGTTGTGGGTGTTCGCGCGTTAAAGTATTCGCTGTTGCAGTCGTATTTTTCTTGAGCATTTGGAAATTTAACTGCTTTCTATTTCATCGTTTATTTATTCTACGGTGGGCTAAACACTTTAAGTAAAGCATCACCAACCATTCACTAAACTAGTGGTGCCTTAGTTGTATGATTCGAACGTGGCTTCCGATCTATTGTACCAGCACTGATAAACGTTAAGCAAATTTTGCGTACCCAAAGGAAAGTTGGATGTGTAATGTGGAAGTATAATTTCAAAAAGAAAACGGGCAAAACAGAATGCAGTTTATCAATACGTCACTAGATCAGGTTCTTCCGATTCCTCTTGCGTATTAACGTCGTCCACTGTCCTTTGTTGACCAATTTCTAAAATCGCTGGGGAAGATTCATTGAGGAAAAACGAATTCATTCTGAATGTTCTCCCAACGTAGGGTTCAAGCATGCGAATAATGCTGCCAAAGGAAGGTCGGTCCTCTGGGTCACTGTGCCAACAAGCTTGCATCACGTCAAGTCTGTAAGAGCACAGTGGTAATTTAACACGGCGTCTGTCCTCTCACAGTGCTGCCGCTTGATTTTAAATGTAATGATAAGCAAAAAAGGCGCTGGCGCTCTGTATTTGCGGAGCCGAAAAAACTACAAGGGCTGCATTTATAGAACCCATGCTTCTTAATGTTAGTTTTGTATCTAAGGTGATTGCCCACCAAACACAGTTCCTGTTCTTAGTTATAAAGAATTCAGATAACTAAACCTGTATTAGTAATAATAACGCTTACAAGATAGGTGGAAATTTGGAGGGCCATCCCTGTTTCCCAAGGTGCCCACCGTTTACGACCAATGCGATAACTTCTTCGTGTGATAAGCCTGAGAAGGGCAGTGCAGCGAAGGTAGCTATCTCCCAAAGTACCACACCATAAGACCTACATTTAACGGGAAGTAGTCGGAATTTAAGTTAGCTAAAATTCAATATAAAGAGTGTAAACGGAAGGAAAAACGTTCAACATGTATGTAGTATACTGGCAGTAAAACGATTTTGGTTTCTAATACGGAAGAGTGCTTAGTTTGATTTGACGGACTTTCTATTTTGACAGATCTTGCTTTTGGCTCGCTTCAAAAGCAGATTCGGGGTAATGATATCTGCAACTGTTGGTTTAAGATCTAACTACAAACATAATAAGTATTTGCGAAGCTCATTGCGTTAATAGGTTAGCAGAACGCGTGACTGCCAATTTTATGGGATTGCAAAGGTCGTGTGTGTAGCAAGTTGCTTCCTATAAACCAAACAATCACTCCAAATGCTTTCTGTCAACAACTCCCAGATGTAGAGGAAGTAATCCAAGAACAAGCAAACTGCAAGGAAGGCTTGTTCCACAACAACAATCCAGCTCCTCAAACATGTTTGATAAATCGGAAATTGTTGGAGGTCTCGGTCGGAAAGGTTGTGCCACATTCGGTCCTGACCCAGCAACGTCATAAAACCATTTCTTTCAAAGGGTGTGAAATTGTTAATATCTTAGCTGTCACTAATGATTACGCGACCAGGTTCCGCTCTCGGTTTGTTTCATTGCTGGCAATAACGAGAAATCATAAGATCGCCATAAAATTGCAAAGGTCATCGGACAGGTGAGGGTTATGCAAGTGATTGCATTCCTTCTTTGCAATGTAAATACACATTTTACACAAAAGTAACGAAATTGCTTTATTGACAATCAGCTACAATGGTGGACAACTAACCAAACATCAGATTTGAAGGTAAAGTAGGCTTCGTTAAGAGCTTCCGGGGCCATCCAGCGAACGGGAAGACGTGCTCGACCCTGTTTTCGGTAGTACAGGTGTTCAGATATGTCGCGCGTTAAACCAAAATCTAAAAATTTAACAATTGGATGAGCCCCTTAAACACCCAAAAAGGGCTTGCATGAAGACCACTTTTAATTGATAAACAAAATGCCTTAGAAATCTTGACAACATGCTGTCCTGTGTCCTGCTAAACATGTATGCCGTAAATTTAGGCTGCACCTGATTGAACTGTTTAAACACAATGATCCCTTCGTTTGCGAAAAGTGGAAAGTAACAGGTAATTTAGACTAACGCACTATTAAACTACTTCTAACCGACCAAATCGAGTTTCCGTTCGTTAATAAGAAGAGCAGCTGCACGACCTTCTTCGCCATTGCTGCTTACAATAAACAAGTTTCCACCCTTGCCAGGCGCCTCTCAACCACGCATGCGCTTTGGCTGGACACATGAAAAGGCTAAATTCCAGCACTTTATAAATAGATATGCAGGTGCCTTGCAATTGCAAAGTGATGGTACTCTATCGAAAAATTTTGAACATAATTACATTTAAAAGGAAAGTGAATGTTGCTATGGTGTCCGCACCAAACATTTTCGTGGTCCCACTATCTCCGAGCCTTGCCGATTCTCCTAAACAGACAATTGATATATTTGCAAACATATGTCTAATTCGATGCCTCTGTGGTCCATAAAACATTTGAATTTGCAGAGAATCTACCGTAAGCTCAGCACCACTCTTCTGTTTAGCTCCCATTGTGTTAGCGTTGTCAAATGAATAAATACAATTAGTGTACAAAAGTAATCCGAGGATAATAGACTGTTCTGCACAGGTAAGAACTTACGTATGACCAGTTAGCATCCGACGTGCCATCAAGCTATGTCAACAAACACGTCGCAAATCAACTTGACGCACACTGGAAAAATAGTGGGCTCAAAAAGTGAAGAAGACCGTCAAGATAAATGTAACCTTACTAATCAGTCATAAACTGTTACCGATACGGCACGTGATTAAAAAGGCACTTGGAAAGTGCGCCAACAATGTAGATCGAAGCATTCTCAGAAAAAAAGCAAATTGTGCACAAAACTGAATGCACCTCCAATCTTTACAGTGAGACCGATTCCGACAAGGCAGTTGCGAGCAGCGAGATCCCGGTGGACAAAGCCCTTGTGTTCAAGATAGGCCATTCCGTCTGCCACCTCTGCAGCCCACTTTATAGCCAGGTCAGGGGCCACGGAGCCCTGAGAGTAGTCCTCTTGAGCCATTCGATGCCGAAGGTAGGTGGCCAAGTCGCCGTGCTGCATAAGTTCCATCACCACAATAGGCTGACGACGTATCAAAACCTGGAGATCCAAAAGTTGGGATTAAAATGGACATGTCAACTCAACCACTTTGTGAATCAAACAAGGGAAGCGGACACATGTAACCAGAGTACTCCAGGACTAAGAGAAAATTACGGTTTTTTTTCAAATTTACGGAAAACAATTATTGCGTCTTGTGTAGTTTTCAAATTTACCCTGCTTACATCTTGTTATTCGAAGGCGATTCACAGCATTATCAGTTGGCATGGTCAGACGTGCATTACGACTTACTAAAAGCCAAATACTCGAGTGCATAAATAAAAGTGGGCAGGTAGAACAGACAGAGATAAGTAACGGTGTTAAGTATCACTTCAATATCCAATACCAACTGTATCCACATTTGTCAACACAAATACCTACTTGCTTTGAAACGATTCCAAGAAGCCGAACAATATGGTTGCAACTGAACTGCTTCATGTGTGAAGCCTCCCCAAGAAATTCACGAACATCCTCATATGTAGAACCAGGAGATAATATCTACAAGAAATGCGATTTATAGTAAAATTTTTCCAAAAACCCAAAGAAAAGTAGTCTTACAAATTGATTGACTCAAAAAAATGCTGCTGGCACACAAAGTTCAGCTGCACATTCGTTGACAAAACATCGGCAAATACTGCTAGGCGATCGGTATCGCAAAAAAATCACTTTGTATAGGGTTAATGTACTGAACACAACACAGTCTAAAAGATGTCAGTCAAACCAAATGCATCTTCACCAACCTGCCATGTGCCTCTTCAAGTCGCCAATGACAGAGAATGCAAGTCCAGCACAACGTAACCAACGTGGTCAAATTATTGCAAATTTAGGCGTTGCACTTTAACATGGTAGCTAGAAATCAGCAAACACACACTGCTCCTGATAGCCAGTCAGCACAAACACCGCCCACACTTGTGCTTCGTATGCTGAGCCCTCGCCTGCACAGACGTGCTTGTATCTGCGACAGATACTGCAGCATTAAACTCGCCATAAGTCAGAAGCAGCTAAGTCACTTCATAAATGCATGCCTCGGGCGCAGTTCCGCCCCAGTACCACTTGACTCAGGCACATCTTCCAGGCAACAGAATGCATTGCCTACTTCATTAATGCTGCACCTTCGGCTTACACCCTCATATTTTAACACCAAAACAGCTATTAACTGAATTTTCCCTACTTTAGACACCACACCAGCCGACCAGGCTGTGGTCAGTGATTCTGAAACGGATGACAGTAAGTACTACACATGTTTCATTGGTTTCTGGGTTTCGATGTTGGGGAGTGCATTGGACGTCTAAGGTGCGTCAATGCAAAAGCGTTTTGCTTAGGCTCTGTGTACTTTGCATTGCCCTGTGACTGGTACGTGCAGAACCAAATCATGGTGGTCAATGCCGATGTGGTGTCGAGTTTTGTAAATAAGGCGTCTTAAATCGGAATGGAATACGCTGATGTTGAGCTTTTGTTTGTAAGCAGTTGACTCCTATCAACCGAGGTAAAATGCTCACACGTGTGTGTGTGTGTGTGTGTGTGTGATTTGTTAAAGTCCCCGAGGTGT
>UXSR01006071.1:2360-12784 GCA_900604375.1 Mesocestoides corti | reverse complement strand
GAAGAGGAAGAAGAACAAGAAGAAGACGAATAGGAACGATAAATGATGTGTCTCGCAACCTTCTATCGTCTGGTGTGTGTATTGATTCCGATTTCTAATTTTACACGGACATTTTGATCGATTAGTTGTCTTGTTTAGTGACAATCAACAACACGTTACATAAGATTTGTTGCTTCATAGGTGCCCTTATCTCTGCAACGAAGCCACCAAATCGAGATGACGGAAATGGTGTTAATGCACACGCCATTGTTTTGCACCACATCAACGAAGCTACGTTTTCGCAGCAGGCTTTGTGAGGGGAGGTTTGGGCTGAATTGTCATGGGATGAGAGTTGAGACTGGAATGTGTCCGTCGAAATGTGAAGAATCGTCAAATGCGTAGGGGTTGGTGGTAGGTGGTGAGGAGATTGATATACCAATGCACTTCGACGAAGTATTGGTTGACTTGGTGGTGAGGTGGAGGGGGAGGGGAAGGAGTTCGAAATTAACCAAGATTTCTTTGAAGAAGTGCAGGTCGTGAATCATGTGGAGGTCCTTCGTGTAGATGGCTTCCGTGATGCACGTGGAACATTATATAGGAAGGAGTAGTTGGTATATTGATGATGTCCAACCGTAGAGTTCAGATAGTCTGAGTAAAGTTGACAACCGTGGGGAGTCAGCGATGAGTGCGGATGCAAATGAACCTCGATCTGTACAGAGCCGCTGTGGAGAAATCGGCTACCGTGGTTCAATGAGTTCCTGTGTAATCAAGACCACCTGTTACATCAACCACCTCAAATTCGCTAACACACGAACTCAATCTTCGGTCACGTTTTATTCAACCGATCTCCGCTATGCTTGCTTGCATGATCAGGGGCACTGGTGAAAGCAATAGAACCGTCATGTCAGGACCAGTCAGTTCAGAGTCAGCGTTAGTCTGTGAAGATGCGCTTGAAGTTCTCAAACAGCGCTGCCAAGAAGATGACCGAAGAAGACGCGGTTAGACGAAATATGCGCGATGGTAAGCATGCTCGCCTATAAATAGGCGCACCGAGGTGTAAATTTGAGGCCGTTAACGTCTCTGGAGGTGATAACTATGCTAAATGCCAGCGTGGAGATTAGCGCAAATGTGACAACATGAGAAAATAAACTTGTCAGGTCTGGCGTGCAAAACCGATGGTGCCAATAACACATTCACATATTCATCGTTTGCTTCAACTACTCACCTTCATTTGACTAATTCCCGAGCTGCAAATATCTTGCCGTCTACTCCTAGAAACGATGCTACCCACTGATGTCAATCCACCACATACGTTAACGTACTTGCGATATCCATCCCAGTCGTTGTCGCAGATCCAACGCTGAGTAAGTAATTGCCGTCTTATTTGAGCGGTTGTCGACCTACGTTTACCTTGTTGTCAAAGCCTAGATGTTTTTCGCCGAGCATCCCACAAAATTTGATGCCCTCCAATCGAAGAACTACTTCTTAAACAATAACGCACTTGCGATCACCATCGGAACAATTGCCACACAACCTCTGCACTGAAACATGCAGCCAGCTCCCCTTGAGTGATGCTAAACCCATTTCAGCATTGCCGCCGGCGCCCAGGCATTGTTCCGGGGAATCACTACCTTCCACGTCGCAAAGAAATCAAAAATTACAGATTGATGAAATGGAATGTGGACTGCTTACGTTGTACATATCCGGGCCATAAAGACCCAACTCAGAAACCGGTACCTGTCCACCCGAATAGTCGTGTCCGTTTGCAGAAGTTTGTTTTGACATCAGGTCATCACCAGATCAGCGAAATGCTCAACAGTTGCCCTGTATCGATTTGGAGTTTACGGGTGCGTGTGAAGCTGGAGACAAGTTATCCTTTCGTCAGTTTACAACTGAGAACACGAATGATTTAGATTCACCAACCAGCAAACATGCTTAGATGGTACGTTGAAGGTCTGACAGTTGTCTTGACTATGCCTACTCACCTGACTTGTGTTGCGACCGTCCTCAGCCACTTGTACCATAAACACAATTGATTGCTCATTTCCTAAACAATATTTAGATCTAAGTCATGATTTCCTTACGCATATTAAAAAAGTGGACCAATGACTCACCCCTATTTTTATTGGCCACTATCAGCATTCGCCTGTAGCGCACGCGTACTCATACGCTCACAAAGCCACTTGGCTGGTTTGACACTAATAAACGGTCGTGTCCACTGTCGAGTCTTTTCGACTATTCTCGGGTTGTAAGGGGCTGTTAACTAGAGGGTTGTGAGGTAGTGCTAAACCTGGCCGCAAAAAATTAACTCAACGAGTTGATAATTTTAAGGAAACGGACCATCGGAAATGGTTTACGTCAAGCTGATTGGTATCTGCCGCAGTCAGACTTTGCTTTCACAGGCCTATTTTCCTTATTTTTAATCTCGCAGTTCTCAATGTGTCTGACAGTGCGACGACCAAGTAATTGGTCGTGAATCAACCTGGTCCAATGCACCGTTTTACCAAATCATTCGCATCTAAAAATACAGGTTTGGTCATGAAACAAGCAGGATGTGAATTGCGTACCGTGACGAAAACCATGATACCATCAGCGTAAACACAACAGTTCTAGTCAGGCTTTGTTTAATGGGGACATTTGTGACACAGAGAAATCAACAGGTAGCATTGTTTCCAGGAGTCGACGGCAAGATATTTGCACCTCGAAAATCAGTCTAATGAAGGCGAGTAACAGAATCAGACGATGGATCAGTAAATGTGTTATTAGCACCATCGGTTTTGCACGCTAGACTTGACACATTATTTACGCAATGGTGCCACATTGGTGCTAAATTTTTCATTGGCTTTCAGCATTGATATCACTTCTAGTGATTTCAACGCTCCCTATTTCACACATAGGTGCGCGTATTTATGCGTCCATCCTGGCAGCGTTGTTTGGGAAAATCGATCGCATCTCCACAGACAAACGCAAAATCTGAACTACTGTAAGAATGTACCATGGCGAGCTGTGGTCGCCCCCACCTAGGCGTGCACTCGTGTTTTTGTATAGCGCTTTGCATGACCCATCCTCGGAATCTCCCAATTCCCCAGATACAATGTCAGGTGGTTCTTTCGGGTCATCACTGGAACACTCTCTGGGCAGTTCTTTGGAATCGATCAATGGATGTTGGGCCTATCCCGAACCCCACCCAATCATGTCTTCGGCGTCACTCTGTGGATGTTCAACATGCCTCAAACCCAATCCAAGCATTTCCTCATAGATCGCGCCAGCACCTTCTTTATCACTGGTGCCTAGACCAAACCCATTGGTCCCGAAACCTTCAAGAACACTGATTCCTATCAAATAGATCCCAAATTTCGTACCGCACGATCCATCAAACGCCATGTTCTCCGGGTTGCCGTCATGCCCATGAAATCGGGCAGAATGTATTGGTCTTTGTTGTCAGTTTGTTCTGCCATGTGCCAAATTGCGCTCACGCAATCCAACAGGTAACTCTTCAATTCGTCCACTGTGCCTGTTTTGTTGGGCTGTCACTTACATCGTGTGGTATGAATAAACAATACTGCTTTACAGCAATGGTTCTGGTGTAATATTGCCTATCGTTGGGGTTTCAAATGTTCCACGTTACATCTCTGCCGATATGCATCCAACAGGGCCAATTGTTGTTCCGCAAATCTGCATTCTTGCGCCGATAAATTAGTGTATTTCTTTGCTAACCGCAAACACATGGTAGGTTTTGCTGGCATCCTGTTTGTCGTAATTTCGCGAACTCCACCAGACAACTGAGGGCCATTTGGGTGTGGGTGTGTGAGCGTGGGAGTGTGAAATCGTCGTGTTAAGTGAAGCGTGAGGAAGATGTGCAATGTGCCAAGGACCTGTAGGTGTGGATCTATATGTTTCATTTGGAGCCAGTCTGTCATTCGAGGACGATTGTTTGTGCGAAGTGCAACAGCCGTCTTTGAGATACCAGATGGTTTGGCAGGGACGTGATAGTTGGCTTGCATCAAATCTAACCTGGAATTCGCACATTTGGAGAGTAGGCTCGAGGATAAATTGATGCAGATTTGGTAGTGGATAGGGATCATGTGTAGTTGTTGAGTTAAAAACGCACGATATTCCTCACATGGACGTCATTCACCCACAACACTCACGGCAACCGTGTGTAGTGCTAAATGTGTTCGAATTAGTCGTTTAGCCATTGAGCATCTCCATTGGGAAAATGTGCGTAGTCGAGCACATTGACTTAGTGACCGTTTGATGAAATGTCGTGCGAAACCGTGTGCGGCATTTCGGTTTGTCAGTGCGATGGATTAATCTGGTGTGGGTACATTCGCTAAAAGGTCAAGTTTGTTCGGTTTCTAATCTGTAAAGTTGTAAAGTTGACGTAGGTTGTAGAGAACAGGTGACGTGTGCAATCGTTAAGGCAACTATAAGACGTTTGTTTTGAAGGTGAGAAAGAAGATTAAAGTGGTTGAGAATGTCAGCGCCTATATTTGGGTGAATTATGCCACCGTAGTGAGGACCCAACGGAACTGGCGTCATAGATCCTGGTTGAGAGTAGGTGATGGTTGGCTGCAGGTGAGGTGAGGAGACAAGATCCGCTGACAGCTGAGCAAATGGAGGAAGATTTGTGGACATTTTATCAGCGTGTTTTCGAGGGATACCGGATATGTCGGTCACGCATGTATGTTAGACGAATTTTTGAATACTATGCATAAAGTAGGGGTATGCTCCTAATGGGTTGAGAAGCAGTGTCATCAAGCAAGCCGCATCAACGCCCCATTTCATGGCACCTCTCCACTTACGACGACCTACTTGCAGTCTTCATCTGCACCATAGTCATAAGTCCTCCCCCTCACAGCAAGTACTGCGCCAATTCATATGGCTGGTACTCAACTTACGCCCACTACATTGTCAAGGACTATCACTCACTTGACCATGGGGCCTCAAGAATGTACACCACTCTCAAATGCAATTGCCCCTCCATCATCGTCGCCTTAATCGCCACCATCTCCACACCTGTCACAGGCACATGCCACACAAGTACACTCCCAATTCTCTTCCAATAAATCTTAAAATCCACCTTCATTGTTACAACTGACTTGGAGGTATTTGGCAATTGAGCTCCATAAAAGCGCGCCCCTCATTCATGGAAACACTCCTCAACTTGCCGCCTTCTTTTCGTCTACGGCCAAATGTGTTGCGACATCCGGACTTCAAACTACGCATTATTCTACTCCCGGTCCATAATTTACACGCACATGCACACACTTGCTTTGAAACAACTGCTCACAGCTATTTGGCCATCAATAATCAGCTGTCATCGACCGTGTAATCACCAAGGAACCCTACTACTAGTGGCACTCGCATCATGTTCGTCACTGGTAAGCGTCGCTTTACTTCTGCGACACTGTTGGAGATTCAGATACCCCAAGATTGCTCATCGATGGATTTTGTCATTACTTACACCAATTTTCCAACATGTGTTACATTAGGCTTTTAACCAGGACAAGATCAAACTTGACTTGAATTAGTTTCACTTTCAACAGCTCACTCCGCACGTGACTGACGGGATTGAAGAAAGAAATCAAAAATCACACACTGCTGAAGTGGAGTGTGTACTGCTTAAGTTGTACATATCCGAACCACTAAGACCCAACTCAGAAGCCGGAACCTGTCCAGGTGGACAGCCGTGTCCGTTTGCAGAGGTTGGTTTCGACATCAGGTCATCACCGGATCAGCGAGATGTCCAACAGTTGCCCTGTATCGATTTGGAGTTTACGGGTACGTGTGAATATGGAGATGAGTGTTCCTTGAGTCATGTCATGCCTGAGCACTCGAAAGATTCAGATTCACAGTTCAGCAAACGTGCTTAAATGGTACGTTGATAATTGTCTTGGCTGTCAACTCGCGTGAAGTTTGTTGCAACCGCCCTTAGCCATTTGTAACATAAAAGCTAAAATGTATTATTTTATGAGGAGAATATAAAAAGGTTTAGATTGAAAACTGTCCACGGAAATACTACGCTACATAAGTTGTGCAGCGAGATTGCTAACTGCCAGAAGAAAATATGTAATCGAAGTTGAGTTTAACAGGATGTTGTACCTCCTAGCGTGTTGCAGCCATCTAGCTGAGTTGGTCTAACCACGCTTGATCCTTCACGCAAACCATCGTACTGCGTTGATAATTACAAGAAAACGGATTATCGGAAATGGTTTACGCCAAGCTGATTGGTATCTCCCACATTCTGCCTTTGTTTTCACTGGCCTCTTTGATGACAACGAGGACGACGACGATTCACTTATGTGAGATGGACCAGTGACAGTTGTAGAGATGAAGGTGGCGAGTAAGTCGACGATGATGGAGGGTCGATTGCATTTGGGAGTGGTGTACTTTCTTGAGGCCCCATCGTCTAGTAAGTGATAGGCCTTGGCAATGCAGTGAACGTAGGTTAAGTACCAGCCACATGAATTGGCGCAGTACTTGCTGTGGGGAGGACTAATGACTATGGTGCAGATGAAGACTGCAAGTAGGTCGTCATAAGTGGAGAGGTGCTATGAAATGGGGCGTTGATGCGGCCTGCCTGATGACACTGCTTCTCAACCCACAAGGGTCGTGACCCAAATCAATGCTTGGAGGTCAAAGATTCGGCTAACAGACTTGAGCGTCCGGCACATTAATAGTCCCTCGAACTCATGCTGATAGACGTTCCCCCAAATCCGTCGTAGACGCCCGTGCAGAGAGTCGATGGAGGCGACACAATTGTTATCCAGCGTAGTACACAATAGTGAGTTGGCAGAGAAGTTATCGGCAATGTTGGATGCATGCCAACAGTTGCATAATTTGGAATATTTTAAGCCAACCAGCATTGCATAACTGGGGAATTTGATTGATGGTGCAACAACTAGTGACGTCATCAGGTTCGTGAAAGAAATACAACTGGATGTCTTGACTGACAATTCAGTGCTAAGCAGGTTGTCTGGATCGCTCACCAGGTTGACTTTGACTGCATATTAACTGCCATTTGGCGATCTTGCGATTCAACTTATGCAGATTATTATTTCCGTGGCCACCGTTCCATTTGGCCCCCTCTTATATTTTTGCGAGCAACCGCTCATCACCAACAAAGCCAGATTCCAGGTCCAGATTCACTCTGATCGCTCAGTACGTATATGCAACTACCGTCTGGTGCCACCAGAGTTATTGATTGGCTCTACACGCATCTGTACTGACTTATTTAACGCTACCTTACAAAACTCTAGTTAACAGCTGGTAAAGACGAAAGAGAGAAAAGAGAGGCGAGAGAAAACATGACCGCTTATAGGCTTTAAGCCCGCCTATTGTGTGTCCTGTTGTGTGGGTCATTGGGTGGATGAGGGGCGTCTCATGGCAGTACCCGATCTAGTCCCATGTCTCTTTTCTCAACGGCCCCCAAGGTCGACCAAGTAAAAACCGGAAATGATTGTAGCATCATCATCAGCAGCATCAGCGAATCATTTTAATGCATTTCAGCAACGCACAAGGAAGTCAAAAGCGTTGTATGGAGCTCGCCTCGATGCTTCATGTTAGCAGCAAATGGACTACACAAGAGCACGATGGACTAGGTGCGATAGAATGACGCGCGCATTTATTTCCTTTCATTCATGCTGCAGTTGTGACCCCAATCTCGAGGCCCCAATCTGACGAGGCGAGCAAATTAAGACCAACACAAAAGCAATCACATGGGCACCTCTACTCATCCGTCCTAAGTAGCCAAATGAATGATTCAAAGACGGTATTATTGTGTGTAACACAAACAAGTCTTCAACGAACCTTTTTTTATCAAAATAAACGCAAACAACGTAGCATTTAAGCTTGTTTGCTGGACTGTGAATCTGAGTCTTTCGAGTGCTCAGGCATGACATGACTCATGGAACACTCATCTCCATATTCACACGTACCCGTTTTTGCCCATATGATGCAGAGTGGCCGTTGACCATCACACTGGCCCAGTAGGGACACGATGTCAGGACCAACGTCTGCACACGAACATGACTGTTCTTCCGGAGAGGTCTCAGCTTCCCATTTGCGCATGCACATTTCGGAAAAGTTCAACCCATGCTGTTCCCATTGCATTTCAGCATTCTGTGATTTTTGATCTCTTTGCGACGTAGAGGGTAATGATTCACTGGAATAAGCTAGGTCTGGATCGGTGAGCATGTCGAAGAGCTCGTCAGTGGTATGCAATATCTGTGGGGTTGGCATAGTTTGCATGGAAGTCTCCATGGAGAGGAGTTGCGGGTTTGTTGGAGTTTGAGATGAAGTCGCAGAAGGCTGAGGCTGCATTTCAGCAGAGTGGCTCTCAGAGCATTGTTCAGAAGTTGTTGGCTGAGACAGTGTAGACGGAGAAGCGGCGTCGAAATCTGGGGGGGACAGTTTTAGATGCGCAAAAATCGGCAAGGAAGTTGATGCTTGAGGACCAGGCAAACGATGGCTTGGATTCATTTCAGCTCGACGCAATCCCATGGGCGCCATTTATCGTCGGTCCTGAGTAGCTGAATGAATATTAAAATGACTCTTTTATTGCGTGTAATGGAAGGAGGACTTCGAAAAATAGTTTTTTGTGAAAGTCAGCAATCATATGTATTTATGGTATAAATGGCTGAGGATGGTTACAACACAAGTCAGGTGAGTTGACATAGTCTAGACAATAGTCAGACAATCAACGTACCATCTAAGCATATCAACTGGACAGTGAATCTGAATCGTTCGAGTGCCATTGTCTTCTCCACAACTGAGCCAGGCAGGAGTCTTGAGTGGATCGAGAGCTGAAACACGTGTACTTAGCCGGCAGCCGGATAGTGTTGTTGCCGTAGTTCGGTTGCCTGAAACGCCAACTTTATTCATATACATAAAAAGACATGTACGAGAGAGATGGATTTGTATAAGTGAGTAGTGTTGAGTGATGGGAAGTGGCGCGTGAGTGATGAATGCTTAGCGGTAATTTCTGAGCCAATTTTGGTCAAATGTGAACTCTTGACAGACCAATCGAGGAAATGTCGTCTTCTTGAAAAGGCGCTCAGTGTGTGGCGTCATGGCAATCAACAAGAGCGCAAAAGTCGATATTTGTGAGTGAAATTTACTAAGAGAGCTTGCCACATCCTCACGCAAGGCGCGATGCGATCATTACGCAGGATAAACCACAAGCAGTAAATCAAACATTGTCGGATTGCATCCCAACCTGGCACCTAAATCCACACAACGATCAGAATTCGTCCATGCAGAAATGGCTGCGCAAATTCCTATGAACGGTACCCAACCTAGGTCATTTCAGCAAGAAGTGGAATCGAATAACGCGCAGGCGCAGGTGGAAAGGAGGATGTACTACTTGTGCATTTCAAAGGCGATTGGGCGGACGTAGGTGACCTTGATGTAGCAGAATGAAATGATGTTGAAGATTGGGGAGAAGTATCATCAAAATGGGGACTCAGAATTGGAGGTGAAAGCTGCTCAGATGGAGATCTCGAGCAAGTCAAAGTTTGATGAGCGGTGTCATGAAATGAAGGCACGGTTTCAGGAGGAATCATCGACGAAGTTTGTCCAGACGCTGGCAACAAGGTGGACGTAGATTGAGTACCACCCATGGGAGTTTGTGCAGCCATTTCTGTGCGGATGATTTCTGACCGCGGTTGCCAATAGGACAAAGTTTGGGAGGCAGTGGCACGTAATGAGGGCGGCATTTCTTGAGGCCACATCGTTGACGACTGTCCAGACGCTGGCGACAAGGTGGATGTAGATTGGGTGCTACCCATTGGAATTGGCGGAGTCGTTTCGCTCTCGAGCAATTTTATCAAAAGCAGAGATAGAGTTGGCACGTGGGTTAACTTTTGAGGAGCAAGGCTATGTAATGAGGGCGGCATTTCTGGCGACCCCATCGTCGAATAATGTCCACTTGGTGGCTGTAAGGTGGACATCGGTTGAGTTCCAGTGGAAGGCATTTGACAAGTCATTTCGTTATGTTGAAGTTGTGACCACTGAGCTCGCAAGTTCCTTGTTGGTTGAGGGGCGGTGCCATGAATGACGGGAGTCACTTGTGAAGGCACCACTTTAGAAGGCGTAGAGGTCACAGTTACGGGACTTGTCAAAGACACCTGGGGAGTTCTTCCTGTTCGGGGTCTTTTAGCACAAAATGCAGGTGTATTTGGCACGGAGATCGAATGCGTGACGAATTCTACAGGCCTTCCGTAAGCCTCAAACGGCATGGATATATTAAGGTTGGTAGGAGAATTGGCAGTGCTTTGTGTCACAGAAGTAAAGGGCCGAAAAGAGAAATCATAAGAAGGCTGAGCCATTTGACCTGGTTGGATTTGAGAAGAACAGCTTGGTGTGGATAGATCAGCTTGAATATGCTCCACATAAGGATCATCATCGTCACAAAGCAAGAGGTCACAGAACGTTTTGAGTCT
>UXSR01006070.1:2065-12817 GCA_900604375.1 Mesocestoides corti | reverse complement strand
TGTCGTGTTGCACTGAGGTGCATAGATGGTGTCAATACTGCTGCGTCATCTGGTTCTCCAGCTTCCCTCCTCCTCCTCCTTCTTCTTCTTCTTCTTCTGAGGCATCCAACTCGAACCCACGGTGTGGATAAGGGGGTGGTTGATGGAGTATCCACGAGGTCATTCAACCTCACTCACGCAAACGATGGTTTACCAACCATTGCTGTCAATTTCGGAGAGGTCGAGGCGGCTGAAAACACGGGTAAACTCAGCTCTGCAGATCTCTCCCTCTCTCTCTCTCTCTGTCCCTACGCTTGTGCGTGTGTGTATGTGTGTTTGTGCATGGGAAGGCCAGCCTGAAGTGTGCACGAGCCACCGATTTCAAAAGTCCACGTGGTGCGTCCTCGTGCCAAGTAAACAGACTGGCAGTCGCGATGCCCACCTTGACGAGATTTGTTTATTACGTGTGGTCGTGGTAAACAGGTGCCTGAGAATGTCGACGTGAAGTGCTGCACCGCCACTGCGCGAAGTGCATCACTCACACCACGAAGTAGCTAAACATCCAAGTCACTCAGCGGACGAACGGGACTGCATGTTGAGGTATCCGCGACAGGCCTCGGTGGCAATTGCCGAAACCACCGCACACACCCAATCAACCAACAACTGTCGGGTGTGAGTGTGGTACCGAGCCCCCTGGTGGAGCAACAGCGGTGATGGCCAATGGGACACCTCGAGTCGACGTTGGCGCACCAGCATCCGATGCAAGTTGCCTTTCCCTCCTCCCCCACAACTTCCAGTTCAGCCTGCTCACGGTCAAACACACTGGCGTTCGATTGAGGCGTTCAAGCTGACCATTCTGCTCTTGTCACACACACACACACACTCACACGAAACGACTCCACACCGTGACGCACTTCGCTGCGAGGAGCCAGAAATCCCGCATGGTGCAACGCGGCCGGTTTGCGGACCACTGGACGTGCTTGCTGGTGTGTCGTGGCACACGTGTGTGAATACACGACTCTGTTCATTAGGCCTGTTCTCGCGTGAGGCGTGAATCAGCTCCTGCCTGTGTAGTTGTTGTCGCCGCATGGCACTTGTGTTATCGCCGCTCTCCTCGCACGCGTGGTAGGTCGTGTCAGAAATTGGGCCACGGACTCGGCTGGATTGAGGCAGCTAGACGGCGTTGCCTGTTGTGACGATGATGGTCGATAGACATCAGGGTACAAATGTGTGCTATACAAGGCTAGAATGTGACCTTGAGGCGATTGTGTTTTAATTGGTGGAATTCCTGCTCGTTTCGACGCACCGTGCCTTACCATAGGTGCGAATGATGGCGATCTTCATATCTGATAAATCACTTGTTGTCGCGAACATAACGTGACTTAGTGGGTTTTTGCTTTACTGTCGGTGGATGGATTGTGTTTTTTTAAAAATATAATGTCCTCCTTTTGTCGTGTTGTTAGCGTGACCTCGAGCGTGTGTCAGGACTGCCGTTGTCTCCAGTGATGGACAAGTCGAATCTGGTTGATTGCCAGGTCAAGTTCCTCTCCTTCGCAATGCTTCCCCTCGCCGAACTGCTTATTTCAATCATTCCTGCCCTCAAGGTGAGTCAACGTCGCCACCGCAGGTGTGTCCACTTTCACAGTTCAGCGTGTATTATCATGGCTACTAGCAACATTGCCAGCAGCTTGAATTTACAGGCGGATCGGAGTTGTGTTGGTGCCTGATTGTTTCTTGTTCACACCCAGACCACGGGAACAAACACACACCTACCTCAATCCGCATTTTCTACTTTTAGTCGTGCTTTCTGATCCCCACCCAAAAGCAATTAGCCCACTACAGACAGAAGCAGAAGATGGTGGCCGATTCAGACGAGCAGCCATCTGAGATGGAGGAGACAGTGGCGACATCGGCAAAGGCGGCGGAGACGAACGATGATGTGGAAGATGACGCCTCCGAGGCAGCGCTGCCTGTGGCCATTCTGCCCATCTCCCTCAATAACTGCTTTGCCGTCTCTCACTCCCTCACAACCGAACACGTGAGTCCAGTCAGGGTGTATGGATCTCCCTTTTTGCCCATTGGATCTTAACGACTCTCCTGTCCAGTCACGTTCTTTCGCGCCACTACGTAGAAAGATGCTGTTCCTATAATCTGAAATTTATCGGTGTTTTCACTGTCTTCCGCACCTTTTTAGCACAACTCTCACCCGTTTCCGTCTGACGGATGCGTTGACGAGGAAGCGAATTTAGAAGGTGTCAGCACGTCTCCAGCATTGGCAATCCCCAACTCGATGGACTTCCTCTCGACTCATTTGCACAATTCCTCTGGCGCCGACCGACAAGGCATCAGCGCCTCCAATCCCGACCGTGAGTCGGCGTACCACCAGCCGCACAGCCACCACCAGCGCACCTCGATAGTGTCGTCGGCGGGACTGATCGCGGCGGAGCTTGCCCCTCCCCACCGGCCTTTGCGTCGGTCCCTGGGGGAGCTGCCCTGGTCCACCCATGCCCTCTTGCTGACCCCTCTCGAGGGTGGCTATTGCATTGCTCAGCCGCATCAGCCGCCCAACACTGCAAGCCGAATGAGCGGTGAATTCTGCCTCAGTCGGACAGACGAGTCGAAGACCTGTCCGTGATTTACCAAGCCCTCTTCTGTGATACCAACCTGTGGACATGTGTGTGTTTTTGTATTCAGAGCGATAGCAACCCGTTTCCAACTGCCAACGTGACAGCGTTGAACCTCGTCCGCTATGTTCCCTCCCCCGCCTCCCCCCCTATATTTTCAATTTAATGCCACTGATGTTTGCTCTGCAGTGTCAGGCTTGACTTTTCAATTTGGTCTGTTGTCAACGGTTCTGTCCTCGACGTGCGCAGATGTCCATTTTAGTCATAGTTGAGTTGAAACAAATTTTCAAAATTATGGTTGGTAGAAGTTGGTACTAGTCAGACCAGTGGCTGAGTCGCAACGTCAAACACAGTAATGCATGCACTGCGTTGTAAGAGGAACTAAATCAGTTGGTTCGATTTGCTTCGGTAACCTCTTGTTGGCATGCACTTGGTCAATTTTAGTTGAATCACAACCACATACATACCTAGCTTCCTGTCTGTCAGTGTGGTCGTGCAGCGTTAATTTACGGATTCGCTTCAGAAGCAGATTCTATTATATCGTGCTATTTGGTGGTTAATTATTGCGTTAATCACTTTTCGTCTCACCAGCCGATAGTAAAGTGAAATAAATTGAGAAGCAGTAGAAGCCGATCGAACACCAAAATCTGGAATCAGAAAGACTTGAGTTTTAACATTTCTGTCAGGTCATGCAACACACCTTAAGGACGCCGGCAGCCAGCTCGACAGAGGCTGGTATGGTTCTCAAACTGCATAGAGCCAGGAGGTCTGTGTCAGCACAAGACTCTACCCGCGTGCCCGGCAATGCATTAAATTCATTTCATAAAGTACCAAAACAATCAGAGATGAGTGAAATGAAAAATAAAGCTTCACAGGAAATTCCAGGATAAATATAAAGAAGCATTACACCACAAAGGCAAATTAGATTGCAAGTACATATCGAATATTATTCCTAAACATCTACTAGACTTGAGTGTCGAATAATAGGGTTAAAGCCATTTGCAACTTGAATTTGAAAGCGTTCCTCGAAGTCTCAACATAAAATTAACACACCTTTTAACTGCGTCATTAGTAAAAATATGAAATTATTAATCAAAATGAATATTAGCTGCAGTCCTTTCAGTTTTGCCACATCTACACTAAACATTGATCTTTAGAAATATGCATGCCAAAAAAAATTAAGCCTATGTATACAATTCTCGAGAAATTCGCCAAGTTAAATTTATCTATAAATATAATATTTTTCTGTTCATTTTGTTTATTATTTACGAGGTTTGGTAATTGCTGCATAAAGGAATTGATTTCAGACATTTTTCCGAGGTCACAGCCCTTTAATACGATTGGATATCGTTTTAGATCTAGCTTATCACACTGTTGCTTCTTAGCCTGCAGGTTGTGAAATGCGCCCGCTTTTGGTTCTCAAGACGTTGGGTCGAGTTTCCTCCAGATCCTCCTGTTCTTTCGATGGAGCATACAAAGTATGATGCACGCATGCTAATACATATTTGGCAATTAGCTTAGTGGTTCCCTTCGAGAACGGCCAATTACGGATAGCTTCGGCACATGGAAATCCTTGGGAATTGCCATTCCTTTTATATGCCTCGGTGGTTGTATAAGCATGAAATGTGCTGCATTTCTTGAAGAACATGATATATTTGTTCCTGAAGATGACGATTGACCTATGCTTTGAGCGTACAGTATGTATTCTCTTCAACATATCTCTGCTTGTTCTCTAATCTGAAAATGTCTTCTCAACTTTGCCTTGTTCTTTTATACCCTGTTTCTATTATTATAACCAAGTTTTCAAAAGTGCGTGATGATTGTAGCCTTGATGGTAGCAAGATAGCCAAAGTTATTACGTTTTTCGTCTCTGAAATGCGTTCAAACCTGTCTTTTCTGAAAGATATGCTGTACCTAATTAACAATGTGCGATAGTTTGTTGGAAAAATTTTCCGAGTTAGCTAGATCATAGAAGAGATCTCAATTTTGTGTGATCAAAGTCAAGTTGCTCATTGGTTTCCACTAGGAGGTGCGTAAATCATGCATTCAATATTTCAAGAGTAAACGTCGTGTAAGATGGCCAAATTCTTGGTTTTTTCAGAAGCACCATACCTTTTCCCTCTGTCGAACAAGTCGTGCTTTTTCATCGAAATTTGGAAGGTATACACTTGTTCCATTATTCCATTTAAGTAAAAAGAGAACGAGAAATCATTGCAAATTCCAGCTTTACATAGTCTATTTCATTCAACTGAAGAGTGTACAACGGGCTTAGCTTAGTTGCGGTAACACTAAAAGCTTTGGCTTGGAAATATTTTCGACTTTGAATAGTGGTCTCCACGACGATTCGTCGAAGGACGAGCCCTAAAATGTGAAAGGCATACCAAATGGTGATTGCGAAATCGAAAATTACCCATGCAGAGGGGCTTTCGCTTGGTCCTGGGGCTGGAAAACACTCCCATACTTCACCATCGGCTTCTAAATATGAAATGAGAAAAGAAGAGCCACGTGTGAAATGGCAACTTCCAAGTACGCGAACGGGTGCAGAATACGGTGAATCTAACAGTGCCAAAATGCAATGAAAATAGGGATTATGAGATGACAACCCACTTGCTAAGAGCAGTCGCTCTCGAAATACCGCCAGAGAAAGGGGCCACGCGTCGAGCAATTGCGGCGTAGCGAGTCTCGTCCACTGACCGGGATGAGGGCCACCAGGGTTCAGTGGTAGGCACTCGAAGGTGATGCTCCCGTAGTCATTTCCTCCTGCGACTACGACACGGCCTTGAAAAAAGGCCACGGCGGGGCAGAGCCGTGCGTCGAGCATGGAGACCAGACGGGTCCAGGAGCAGTCGTTCTCCCCTTCTACACTGCCAGCGAGCAGTTCCGCTCTGTTGGAGAAACGCATACTCGCGTCCCACCCACCGACTACGACGACACCCACGTCAGGTACGTTCACCGCTGCACTTGCTGACCGTGGCGTCGGCATGTCCGGCAGCACCGTCCACCTTGATGGCAAAGATGATTTACTGAAATGAAAAAGTTTTGAACCTTCGCAAGTACAAGTAGAACACAAACTAACTGGTTGGTGATGGAGTCAAATGCTTCACAGGATGCCAGCCACAAACCGTTATCTCCACCGAAGACCAGAAGGTGTCTGTCAGTTGCGGCAGCAGATGGACGTCGTCGGGGCAGTGTCATCGAAGGTACACTGGAGACGCTACCATCCAGGGGGTTTATTCGATCAACTTGATTCGTCGCGTCACGGTTATCGTCACTTCCACCAAGCATGTAGATGCTATCTATATAATGAACGCAAGAAGCACAAACGTCTGCCAACAAAGTGCAAGGCAGACGGTGCAAACTCACCATCAAAGACAGCAACCGCGCAGGCGTCTCGATACGGCACTCGGACGCTGACATTTCTGTCTGCCTGCAGCTGCGGCGGCGGCAGCTTCACGATTACCTGGACGTCGGACGACTCTCTGTCCCGCCCGAGTGCATAGATTGTGTCGGTGATGTTTCCTCTCCGTGTGAAGCTAATTTTAGGGACACAATTACCATGAGCGTGCACCAGCAGTCCACAGTGATTTAGGGCAGACTCACCCACCGGTGATGTGGTCGGCACAAGGCTTCAGAGACACCGCAGTTGGTGCGTCGAAGCATTTCCAGGCTTCACTCTGAGCATTAGTGAGGTGCTCTCTAAAATAAACGAATCGAAATAGCACAAGTGGAATATAAAATAGGGGATTCCAGTAGAACACGTACCTACATTCTTCCGAACGACTAAGTACGCATCCTGAAGCAGAGAGGTCAAGGACAAATTCACGAGAAACCTTTTTCAGGTCGACTGTTGAAAGGAGACGCTCAAATACGTCAGCCCGAAGTTTCTGGTCTTCTGCAGAGGGTGCGGCGTCTAGCCAGGAGGAGATGGCGCGCAGCTTCAACGTCTCATCGACTTCGCCTAGGCGACATCCCCGCGAAAGGAGCATGGCCAGGTAATGTGGCTCAGTTGAGCTGAAGAAATCCACGCGACGGCAGATAGTTTCGAAGCTGGCAGTTATCACTGGTACGCATGCACTGGCGAGATCATAGTTCATTGTCGCATTTGCAAGTGACCAGATACTCCCCACGCTCTCCATTGAAAGTCTAAACATCATTGCCAGGTTTTGATTGACAACCAAGCATACCTAGGTTTCAGAAAGTCAATACACCATGATGTGATGATGGAGCAGTGGAGATTTGTCGCCAACAAGAAGAGACGAGCAGCGTTCTCCGTGGATATTGTAACGCGTCCGGTGTAAGCGTACGCGACCACGGCCTCCACGATGCTAAACCGTGAGTATTCTCCCGAAATAACTGATCTTACTCTTCTCCGAATCGTCGCCACTCCAGACTGTCTCGTCCATCCTGCGTAATGACATCCTCAATTTTGGGAAATCGAGCCGCCAGCACCAGTCGGTGTGCGGCGATTTCACGTCCATCTCGGGTCTATGCAACCAGTTACGCCAAACCATGTGAACCTACGATGATTCGCAAGTCAAGCAGTTTGCGTAGCCTCCACAGTCTTTCGAAGCGCGCGCAGAAGGCAATTTTGCTGACCATCTGCTCCGAGTAGGTCATTCTGTTGGTTGATTCCATATTTCTGCAACGAAAATACGTGCCTGTGTGAACAGAGAGGCGGAACCGAGACGAGGCAAGGCGAATATGGCAGCAGTGGCGTCTCACTGTTTAGCGTTTGTGAAGAAGGCGCCAATCGTGGTTGGCGAAGTCGTTTGTTAGTGCGGCTGCGCGTCGCTACGCGCACTGTGGCACGCACACACAAGCCCATTCCAAGATCACGTGCTTGAAGGTACGAGAGACGGAAACAACGGCTATCGGCATGTGAATTGATGGCAAGGTAGGAGGCGATGCGGCTGTGCAGACACTGACTCACGCATCCAATCTCCTGTCAGTCAGGACGGGCGTCTGAAATTTCCGAAGGACGATTCCGTGTTCCTTAAATACTTTGACGTGTTGCATGAATCGAGTTAACTTGCAGAATGTGATATGTAGCTCAGAAACCCTCGTGTAAGGCCTCTACTTAATCAGACAATTCCTTTTTCAGTAGACTCCACACAAATACACATCAAATATCGACACCTACAATAGCATTTACTCAATTTGTTGCCTTGACGCATGAAAATTATCAAAACCATCTACTCACCGTCGCCGCAGGAGTCTCATCCTCCTCCCTCTCCCTCCCACATTCTCGATTTTCTTGTTTTTGCTCCAGTCCAGTCCACTTCACTGCGTTGCGTTGCCCAAAGGAAGCCAAAGCAGTTGTCACTGGCACACCGGAGCACTCGCAAAAGTTTTTGATATGAAAAATTTTAAAAAGGGGGTTTTAGGTAGCCCATCTAGTCAATGTTTGAAAATTATTAGCATATAATTTTGAAACGTACTTTGGTACATATAGTGAAAAACAAACAGAAGGCATTATGGATTCGTACGCAGATGGCCTAAACATGCAGCAGTAATCGAAAAGTCGTTAAAGCTATTTATGTTACTGCTATAACGTTGTTTTCGAATAGCCTTTATTTTGCCAAATCGTTTTATTAAGCAATTATTGCTCTAGCCAATCTTTTTCATCTGAGATTTCTTGGGCTGTAGATGTAGCAAACGCTCATACTTTAATTAACTATTTCTTAGCTGACTACTGTTATAATAATCTATAATGAATGGAAAAATCCTTGGTTTTGTTTATCTGGATGAACGAAATATATTAATTGACCTTGTCTCAACGCCGCGTTTTCAGGTTTTGGCACAAGTGACCCTTTTCTGTCGTATTGCCGTTGTGTTTAGCTGTCTAGGTTGTTACCTAAATATCTCTTTTAATGTCACGCTAGTGTGGTTAGAAGTCAGTTACACAGCATGATTGGTACTCATTATTCGTGCAATTTCTGTTGCTGATCAGTCAGCCCGTCTTGCTTGGCAAACCAATAATTTTTTCTACTTTTTTTGACGCAGAGTTTAAACTGTTTTTTTTTCTACAAGCATAGTATATTATTTCTTTTTTGCTACCCTTAAAGTATCTAAATTCCCTTAGCTTTTCTGCCATCAGTCAGCAAGCGCGTTCACTTATTTGCGTCAGTGCTATCGTAGTGACTTAAATTAGCGCAATTTTCCTTCCGCGTTGGCAATACTTTGTAACTGGTAACTGCAGCTCTGAAACAAATGCTGTATAACATAAATTTGTGAGGTACTTTTGGGATTAATCCGAGATTTTTTAATGTTTCGTGACTAGGACCAGTCCTTCGTTGGCATAATTCTTTTTCCCTAAACAACGGCTGTCATAGAATAATTGCTTCAGAAATGTTTTAAATAAATACAATGTATCAGTAGTCCCATGGGTCTAGTGACATCACCAGTGACACATAATTAGGTAAAAGACGTACTAGGAATTTTAGTAAGTATAAAACCAATTAGCTTTTTTTTCACCCAAGGGTATTCGTAAAGAAAGGGAATGAAAAAACTTCACTTAAGGTTGAAATAGCCTGTAAATAATTGAGCATTAAAGGTCCTTCACGCAATCTGTAACCAGTTGAGCTTTCAAGCGGCGTGCAATAAAATTGCCATTCTAAAAACCGCTTCCATCTTGATGAAAGCCTAATTGAATGTAATAGTAAGGATTGGCCTATCAAAAGCCTTATTTAATAACCGTTTGTCACCACCTTGCTAGCCGGAAAGATGGTTGTTAAAGTGTCTGCTGTGAACTTTGACATTTACTAGCTAGTTCGAGTAACACTCACTGCGACCAAAATTGTAGTACTTGTTTTTGGTATCGCGTGCTCAATGCTGGACCGTGCGATTCCAAGGTATTCCCTTTCAATAGAAAAGGTCTTTTCCTTCATTTCAGAATATTGCCCCCATCTTCCTATAAATCCTGCCAATTATGTAGAAATCGTGTTGCCAACACAGCTCGATGTGCGGCCATGATGCATTTTATGACCTCATTCCGAAATTGGACTCTACTACATTAAACACATGAGGTACTCAACATGTAAGTCATTGAAGTAAATTCACCTTAACAGACACATCGACCAGTCAATTCTCACGCTGTTCGCTCCAAAATCGACTACGTCTTGTAGACTTGTACAACCGAGTCAGGGCAGTCGAACGACTTTATTTTACCTAACCAGAACAAGGATTTGCAGTCTCAAAGGTTTGAACGTCAGCACGGTTATATTTAAGAAAGCATATCAGCGTCGGGTAAGGACTTGAGGAAGTTCACAGGCAATCAATCAGGTCGGCGTTCGTAAAACCAGGAGTCGTGGCTTCGACTTGCTGTCGATGGCAAAAAGGCGTGACTTTGTAAATTTGTCCACTGAGGAGTCCTAAAATGCACGAAAAATAGGTCAACACCTCAGCTGATTTTCAGCACGCATTCGGGGCAAGCAGGCTTACCTTCGACTCGGGATTACTCGGTGAGTACTTGCACACTTCGTCCTGATCACCTGCACACACAAA
The DNA here is from genome assembly GCA_900604375.1 of Mesocestoides corti. Taxonomy (NCBI): domain Eukaryota; kingdom Metazoa; phylum Platyhelminthes; class Cestoda; order Cyclophyllidea; family Mesocestoididae; genus Mesocestoides; species Mesocestoides corti. Next base: position 2,711 of record UXSR01006070.1, on the reverse strand, counting down.
ACGGACAGTAAATCTATCTAAGCGGTCGGTCACATTACACTGTACACTCAAACCCACACACAGACTGCCTGCATTTCCTAACAACTATCAGAACCATCTACTCACCGTCGCCGCAGGAGTCTCTTCCTCCTCCTCCTCCCTCTCCCTCCCACATTAGGCAGTTAGCTACAGCATGTTACTTAGAAAGCCTGTGTTCTTGCATTGGTGGGCCGCAGTCAAGTTCGCGTACACCGGTCGCATCGGAAACTTGCATGAACGCTTCTGACAGGCTGCTTTTGATGGCTAGTAATCTCAGCTGATCGGGAGTCACTCCGTCGAGCTTCGAGTTTCTCTTATTGAAGTTTAAATTGTGTTAGGGTGTTTAACTGTCTCCTGCGCTGGTTTTGACACTCTTCTAAATTTTCTGTATTTAGTTCCACGGTCCAACCTGCATTATTAATATGCGACGGAGTTTCCCGGGGTATATTTGAGCAGGAATAAGAGCTGATTAACAGGGTTAATTGGAGAGCACCTTCGACGGTCATGGCTCCAGCGCAGCGCCGATGGCCGACGTCACTGTTCGTCAACAGCTTCTCGTATTTCTAAGCGTCTCGCGTGAATCTTTGTCGCCGGGTGAAAATGCTGACCTTTTTAAAAACACGTAAGT
>UXSR01006068.1:81-12880 GCA_900604375.1 Mesocestoides corti | reverse complement strand
GCCCCTACTCAGGGCTGTTGTGCATGATTACTTTCAATGTTTCATTTTTCCGCTTCAACGATGCATGAATTTGTTGATTACTCGCTTAGATACTTCTCGCGTTACGACTCCAGTCCACGAAACGAATGGTCATGTGCAGTTAGAAATTCGTAGGAAGCATTTCAGGAGTAATTTCTCCACTTTACTTTATTACATGGATATCCCTGCTGTGGAAAATTTGTTTGGTTATATCATGTTCACGTGAGTTAACTCCCTTAGTCTTAGGGAAGCCCATTATTTATTTCATTGTATGATAGACAAATTTGCAGAAAAAATACTTGAAAAGGGCGCTATCAAAGAGCTGCTTTATATAGAGTAATGTTTGATGCTGAAATATTATAAAAAATAACGCCTCTGTTCAGCATTTTGAATTCAAGGCAATTCATTTTGAAACAAGCGTGCATTAGATCTTCGTTTAAATTTACTATGGATGTGGACACCTCTTAACTACATACATAAATGACTGTCGTGGTGTCGCCTACCGCGTTAGAATCCCCGTAATTTGGAAAATAATAATATGGCACTGGCAAAAATTTACTCAAGAAATGCAAAGGATATAGTTCTTACTTTTGTGATTTACAACCCTATGATTTTAGGCATCTGTCGACATTTAAGGCGAGAAAAGCTTCAAGACAGCGAAATTTTATCTAAATTTGGCCAGAAAATGACCTTGTTTAGGAAAAAAGAAATTAGATGGGTTTCAAGATCTGCCGTTAAATGTGTTTACAACGAGGATTAGGTCCTGTTCAGGGAACTCAAATATATCCATATTCAAAGTGTTAATTTTCAATGTGGATATCCACGACATGAGTAATTTTAAGTATTGTGCGAGTCTCAAGGTATAATCGGTCAATAGGTAAGACTACGAGGTTCTGGCCTTAGGTTCAGTAATCGCTGCCCAAACACACCCGTCTAACTCAACCAATACTCGCGGAGCGTCAACTCAGATGATGTCACCCTTCCGCAAAAGATACAGCCGTTTTGGGCAAGACATATGATAATATACTCGTACCAAATCAGAATAAGAAATAACGATTTCTCCATGTTGGTTGAATGAGCAAGTGGTGTATATTTGCAATACAGGTGCTACCCATTGTGGTTACGACGAAGGGATCTATGGTCAGAACCTTATATGTGCCCCTGCACTATATTCATGTCTTCAAATGTGCTGAGTTGACTAGGTCGGGGTAATTTCGTGAATATTTTAAGAAACACTAAATGCCCTTTTCAAGGGTTGTGAATTAAGTGACTGCCTTCGATTTTTGTAATGGCCATTTTACGATGAGGTTAGTTACAGGCCAAGGGGACATGGTAAATTCCCCTAGCACAATTTAACAGCATGTTGTGAAAAGGAGGGACATTGTGTCGGCGAATGGAGCGACCGAATTAACAAGTGTGAATCAACGCGATCCACACCACCTTTCTGTAAATGAACGGCACTGTGAACGGTAGCACATTTCACGAGCCTATAACCACAGGCACAATCACATTGAAAATCTGGCATCAAACATTTTGGCTAAGGCTACCATTTCAACAATGCAAACGCAATTGCCAAGTCCATTATCACCTCTTTTTTAAATAAAACCTACTTATATCATTCAGCACAAGCCTCTCATCTTTGCCTTCAACAGACATCTCCCAAATCAACATGGACACACAAAAACGCGTTGGAACGCCTACAAATAAGAAAGTGGAAGCCCACTGCTCGCGCCTCCTCCACAATTCCCATGTTCTACGGCAACCAGTAAGCGCAAGATACCAATAACCACAATACCTGGAAGCACCCCGTATACCAAATGACAAGATTAGCTCCACATTGCCAATGAAAACGCCTGCACCTGCCCCACCCCACACTAACTGCCGCCTGATTTCCACTTTCCTGAAGACGACGATGTGGACACAGCCACCCTTGTGAGGACCCACTTTAGGCAAATCATGCAAGGGACAAACAACGCCACTGTCGAAATCCTGTACCTGCAACCCACTTTGCTGCGGATTCAACCACGCAGTAGACATTGCCAATTCTTTCTACGCTAATTTCTCGCCCAAAAGTCTGGCTGCATCTATGCCCATCAAAGTAACTGTCCGTGGCAATTTTACATCCCCTACCAACCAGTATCCACGGATTCAACGGCAGCGGACGAGCCCCCACGGACCACTAGTGATGAGGAAATAACGTCAGTGATAGCAGTCTTATTGCCTAAAAGGTATTTACAAAGCGTTGGAAAAATATGGGATACATTGCTGTTCTTAAGAGTTCCATGTAGCAACGAGTTTGACGTGGGGGAGGAGGCAAGGTAACCCCAAATAGGCACTGATGGAACAGCACAAACAAACAAACGCTCATACACACACACACACAGGGGGCTCTCGGCTATCAGCACTATTCACTTGCGCGTTTCCGGCACACACAGCTTAGCCTGTACACATCACGCCCCGATCCCATTTGGCAGTGGTCTCGGTGGCGGGGTCCCTTTATAACCCAAAGAGAACCGTGCACAGAAAGAGTGGGAATGAGCGCACACATCAACCAGTATCACACCTAAGCCACCGGTAAACGCAGTTCTTACTGTTCTTTTTTGACGCGTCCCCCTCGTGTCAAGCATTCACAATCATTCGTAAATTAATGCTGTCCAACAACGCCTGTTTTGGGAGGCACGATAACCTCTCCCGAGGACAAACTCGCTAATCAGGGGCGAAAGCCGCTTGGGGAATCGTGCCAGCGGCGTGCATCGACTGGAAACTGGAGAGGGCAGTGTCGAATTGCCAACCAAACTCCTCCAGACACTGACGACAAAACGCCATGTTCATACCGGTTTGGCGACGAAATTCAGATAGCATCACCTCCCGCTCATTGGCACCTGCAGGAACTGATGGGGGGATCATCGGTGCCGATGAACGGGAAACGCCAGAGGTGCTTGCTCGTTTCTTAACATCTCGGATGTAACGCTGCATTGACAAAAAAAACAAATTTAGATAAAGCCAAGTTCACTTTCATTAAACAATAATCCGACCACGAATGAAAACCTCGACTCCAAAAAGCCTTCGCATTACCTACCTCAAAAGAAACTGCATACACCTACATGCGGGTTGTGCGGGTGTGGCCGAATCTTACAACTAATGTTCAGATTGTAAAACATTACTTGTGTCGTTTTATTGCAATTCTCTTCCCTTTACACACTTTTGGTTGTAACTAGTATTCGATGACATTTCAGGACACTGCATATATGCAGCGACCTGTAGATAAAACACCAAGCCCCAGTGTAAAGCCCAAACATACAATGATATTTTCAAGTGGCCGCACTTCAGACATTTAAAAAAAACACACTCAGGGGCCTTGTCTTCTTACCTGAATGAGGGATTCACTCGGATTTGAGAAAATTATGTCATCCTGAAGTATCTGAGAGCCGGGAGCAACGAGTATCATTGAACGCGCAAAACAGCGCAGCACCTTCTGTAAGGGAGCATTTGAACCAGCACCTCTTTTGATCTCGTAGAAAACGCCACTCACATTAAAGAGGATTTGAGATTCCTAAGAAAGAACAGAAACACTTACCATCTCACAATAGCGCATTCACCTCGGCTTAGTTGCAAGTAAACAGTATCGAAAACTGAATGACCTAAATCATCGATAATGGCAACTGAATTCTAGAACTATTCGATATTGATATGCCTTGTGACCACGATACCACATCTTTCTCAGTAAATGTCAATTTCGACTGCTTTTTAGTAAAAAAAATTAAATGAGATCAAATGAGTGGAAGACAAAAGTAATCGGCACATCACAAGTGCGACACTTACTGAATGAAAAATGACGTCAATACAGAATGACTCGAGAACATGCTCGGTGGCGGGCAGCTTTCCAAGAGCCGAGGCGATATCAAGGGAGCCTTGGCAAATGAGTTCGTGTCTCTTATGTTCATCTTTACAACGCAAAAGATTTCGATTTTGTTTGAAGTAAGCGTCGTCGAGGTTATTTGTCAGCAACACCGTTTTTTGCGACGATCCATCATTCGCCTCGATTGTTTCGGAGACGCTTTTCCCAGAAAACTGCGAAGCTGGGTTCAAACACATGGTCAGCGTTGAAGCCGATGTGTAGTAGGAGTAGATGTTTTCACCGCGTGGACTGGAGTCGTAACGCGAGAAGTATCTAAGCGAATAATCAACAAATTCATGCATCGTTGAAGCGGAAAAATGAAACATTGAAAGTAATCATGCACAACAGCCCTGAGTAGGGGCGAGCCAGACGTCAATTAAATTGAAAGTCGTGAAACGCGTGTGGCCAATCAATTGTTCAAAGGCACAGCTTCTTGGGTACAATACACCCAGAAACCTCTTGAAGGTATCTGTGAACAGACCCGCGAATTCACCCAAATCAGTTTGAGGTCATTATGCCAGTCGGGTGTTCAGTCAAGCCAATTAGCCCACGTGACCCCTAGTGTACATCCGTTACGCCTACCTAGCTAGCTTATCCAGGTTCCAGCAGTCACCAGCTCGAACAAGAAAGCTTTCCGCCTTCGTACAAGCACGACATTCCAACACACAACCAGAACTTCTTCAATTGGTTCAGATCTATGGTGGGTATTGTTGGCACAGTTCGAACCCTTAAAGCATCACAAGGGCTTCAGTTTGCGCCACCTCAATTTTGCTGGAGAGTACGGTTGAAGGCTATCAGAGCAGTCAATTGTCAACTCCAGCAGTTCACGCAAAGGGCATTGGAAACCACTTCGTGGAAACCAGTAAGCCCTCCACAATATCAATATCCACGTTGGCAGACCAAGCACTTATTTAAGCTTTCTACCAGGGTTTCGCTCGACACCATCTCCACGCACAAACGGTACAATCGACTCGATTTTATGTTACATCAGTGTAGACCAATTCTTGAGCTCTTGATGTTCATCGGTATTGACCTCGCCATTGTTCTAAGTCGATCACTAGCCGAATGCTTGTAGCCGACGATAGGTAAAGCCCGCATAAGTCCAGTCGACACTACCGAGGTTCTACAAACCATCAATACGATCTATGCGCCAAGCCAATAACCCTAATCCATTGATGTAGGATCGCCACCAAACCTTTGAGGTTAGGGGACATCAATGACAACTCGTCTTTTCACCTTTCCAAATTAGAAATTGAGATACTAGGTCCCCATCGACTTTGCGACAAACCTGACCTAGGAGTCTGCTAAACTTACTCTTTAAGAAACGTTAGAAGAGGAATCCTGATTTCTTCATTCGGAAAGTAGCCTTGAATTGTCTTTGGAAGCGGAAATCGCGGCCCACGAGTGACTGTGCTTGCGTTTGACGCGTGCTCGATTGCAAATTCCACTGTCACCTTGATGGGATTACCGTTCTGAAATGCAAAAGCCACTTACTCTCACGACGAAAGTATTACCTTTCCAGTTCTCCATTTTAATTGTCGCTTTATCAAAGTTGGTACAAATAGCGGGTGAGACTGAGCGAGGACAACACTCTTCTGCACAACGCAATGACTCGCCAAACCCCCTCGCCATGTCCAAGACGTGTGTGCTGCTAATATCACGCACAAAATCAAATTACGTAGCGGACTAAATACTCTACACGCTTACACCTGCTTTGTTAAAAACTATGACAACTATTTGCTATTTAAGTGACCTGCAAACTAAGGAAACTTACAAGAGTCTTCAGAGCAGGAAGGATCCGCACGATTTGACTATCCATTCGCCATCGAGTTGCATCGCGTAAAGGAGAAATAAACGAGATGGAGATCAAATGTACTTAATGGGCTCTCTCACAGAAGACCAAGCGTGTCCAGCAGTCTGCACGTGCTCAGATACGCCCAAACGTCTGCGAGTATACCTCACAAACGAAATACATATTAGTAAAATGCAGGCGGTGGGATTTATCTAAACCCAATGTAACCACGAATTTTCCTGGGAGTCTATCGTTTTGCGAGTTGTTTCAGATGCCAGCTGGAACCAAGTCATGTTTCACACAACCACGCAGCCGCTCACAACGCTAACAAATTTTGATTTACAATAACGTTGTGATAAAGACATTTACTTGCGTCCTCAACAGGCTCAAAACAGCTCAAAACTTTAACTAGACCTACTAATCCATCCTGAAGGCCTCGGTCACCACCAGAAATCATTTCAGCATACTAAAGTGCTGTGAAATAAACTAGGTCGAAAACCCAGAGTGGGACAGCCTAATTAGAAGGTGATTGAAAGCGACGAAATTTGGTCGCCAGCGTTCCCTAAGAAATTGTCAACATCCTTTAACTAACCACACGACCCTTTAAACGTGTTTCATGTTTTAATGGTACCAATTTGAGGTAATCAAATAGGGTAGAACTCACGCTTCCATAAACTTGGCGTGATTTGGATTGGACAGACGACCTGATAATGGCGTCTCTGTGACATCGAGGTGGCAGACACCAGGAACGTGCTTCAGTGCCTCAAGGTTGCGTACTTGGGTGAGGGCGTTAGCACTCAAATCTATACGCTCGATTGAGTAAGTTGGAGGCCCCATCGATTTGGCCATATCTTCAAAGGGTTGTACATGACGTAGCCGATTATTTGACAAATTCAGTATAGCCAGCTGTAGAGAAACAGTGACATTAAAAGCACACAAAAAACCAAAACTACAAGTTCTGCCTAATTCAAGTCAGACACCACAGTATATTAACAGGACACCCAACAAGTTTTTGCGGCACACTATTTCATCAGCTTAAAACAACACATACTACCTCTCCGTCCATTTAGAATTTCACAAGTTCAAATTCAAGGCTACCAGCAATTAATACCCACTTTAACCTCATTATTAACCTCTGTACAGAACCATCTTAGCGCACTTGCCAAATCCCAAGATTACGTAGGACCATTCAGTCAGAAAAGACGTCTAATTCGTACGTGATTTAGCACAATCAGGTGCACCACTAGACTACAATTTCATAGACAAATTGACTGTCGTCTAGGGTACGAGATTTTGATCTAAGATTCTTACAGACTCTAACAATGGCAAAGTCATAACTCCATACACCCCATCATAGCAAGGCATCGAAGACCATTCACTGAATCATTACGTGTCACAAAAACTACTCGCAATTAACGCTTTTAGCCATCGGGTTCAGTTTGCTAGATTTATTCAATCTTTCCTAATACTGAGTCAAAAGGCCCAAACAGAAAACAGACACAACCAAACAACGCAATACTTTAGCGGATTTCACGTGTGCAATACCCGCGGAACCCCTTGGCTTAAGTGAACAGTCACCTCTCCAGAACATCACTAACCACGTCGACAGAGCAAGGACTACATTTGTGCTATCTACCAAGGTTCGGCTCGGCACTGCTTTCACGCTCAAGCGGTATAATTGAGTCGATTCTAGGTTACATCATTGTATTCCAGTTCTGGAGCTCTTGATCTCCATCGGTGGTGACCTTTTCGCTGTTGAGTCACCAAAAACCAATGATTACATACTACTGACATGCCACTATCAGTTTAAGATGTTTAAATGACTCGTGAAAGCACATTGATCGTTATGGATGCGTCAGGGCTTTGGTCGCCGTCTTCTATACTGCGCTAACATAAATCACTTGAGGGTATGGCGTCTCCTAACCCAGCACATGTACGGGGAACTACCGTGCTTAATCCTGTGTGGGTCCTGACACCCACATAGTAAACCGTTGCAACAGATGAATGGGTTAAAAATGTGAAATTTGATTAACACAACGATAAAATGAACTTATTGCCTCGACTTCACCTTTAATTTCGTGTTTCAGTAGATTTGCACAAGCCTTGTACGTCTCCATCGTCCAATCCAAATGCTCACCACTACATAACCTAGGGAAATAACCTATGCCTTCTGTTGGTTGAAACCGTGTACAACCAGGAAAGTTACGTATCACAATGGTTCATCTTCCTTGTTCAATTCAATACTTGGAAATTCCACATCTTTGAAAATATCCCATCTGAGCTATACGAACACGGCTATTTTTGACAACTCCAAGGTTGTGGAAGAGCTCCGCTCTACACACAGACTTTCCAACACTTTTCGTATGGATTGTTTAGCGTTGAGGGTAGATTTCTCAACTTTAATCGTCATTTTGCGGCGTGGTAAACCAAATTTGGGAAAAAATAGACATACTTGTGCATTGTTTTCCTGAAGGATGGCTACGAAGGACGAGAAAACAGGAGTCTTGTCCAAAGGTATGTAGAAGCCTTTGCTGAGAAGTGTGAGATCGGTGTGGAGGCTCGAAAGGTCTAGAACGCGAGTAGTGGCCTGGAAGCGTTCTCTGAAACACTCCCGCAATGCATCCATCCAGGAGGAGGGTAAAAGGGCAGGGGCAGACCCAGCGGATGCATCCGAAACGTTGAGAGGGACCTCGGGCTCACGACAAGGATTGATGTCACAGACGAGAGGAGCCCCTGTGTTTGGATTTACAATACCATTTACTGCCTTGCGGTGGGTGCCAAGCTAATAAAAAGGGAAATAAAAACACGAATATTGCAATTACGTCAACGAAAATCCGCACCACCAGTAAGCACTATAAAAAAATTAAAAAAAAAAGGCCAGAAGCTACGAGACTTCCACTCAAGTAAGACTGCCACAGCCACATGAACTTGAACCCACCATTTGGGAAAGTCCACGAAAAACTTGCCTTTAGACTACACCAACCCATGGGTCCACATAGAAACTCCTTCGTAAGATAAATCCCATGGTCTAACGACCAGTTACGATCTGCCGATGCTACCTCTGCTAACGGCGCTATCCATACATATTCAGTCTGACGTCTGGGCTGCAGCTTACTTATCAAATAGCAGATCAGCTGAACGAATAGCGAGCACCCTAAACTAGACGAGTCTGTTGAAGAGAAACCACCCACGTTCGGACATATGTGTCTCCGACCATGAGAGTCGGCTATTTATGCAGTTTTTTTATAAATTAAAAGGATTAATTTTTGCAGTGTTCTTTGGGATTTCAGACACTGATCAGAAGAGTCCAGCGTAAGCGGATACCAAAGAATTCCTGTAGCACAATTCCGACACCTTGCATGCTCGAGGCAAGCAAGGCTCTAATTCGTGCAAATAATGATTAGTATTTGAAAACACGACCACCCCATCCCATAAAGGTTACGCAACTACTAAAGAATCATTTCAAACTGCTGGTGCTCGAAATGCATTCGTATACACAGCTTATCAATGCCCCAATAGTAAAGGGTCGACGCAAACGACAAATGACTACTAAGGGCGAACCTAACGCTCCTGCAGCTAAACGAAAATATCTAGAACTTGTCAAAATTTGCACTCAAAACATGATTCAAGAAAAGTGCTTTCAAATACCTTTTTGGCACGCATTTTGAAGAAAAATACTCGATTCTCCCCTTTCAGGTTGGCGTTGTATATTCGGATGGGTGTTCCCAGGGCGGCCCCCAAATTTTCTCTCAAGAAGTCTAGGGGTATGGATGCCCCGTGCACAACGTTGACACGCATCCAAGTCTCACCAGGAGCTAGCCCGCAATTCGTGCCGGACATCGGACCAACTCCAGTTCCACCTCCAGTGTTGTCACCCACCATTACTCGACGCACAACTTCAGGATTGGTTATACCCTGGTGGTGTCGCCGATTGCCGTGCCTTCCAGCATTCCACTCATTGCGAAACCGAGGACGAAAGTCGGAACGACCTCCGTTGCTGTCTAGGTCATCATAATCACCTAGAAATTGAGATAGATGTTAGCCGTCTCCATGGCCATCACAACAGCGCATTAAGTCCCACAATCACAGCAAAGAGTTTGCAACGTTTCGCCAGAAAGCAATTCAATGTTGATGAACTAATTAACTATTCGCCAGCAACCAAACACCCTGGTTCAGCCCGTCACCCGATTTATTTCCAGGTCCTACAGTCCAAACTACACCCATTCAGTAAACGTCTTAGTTAATAAACAAGAGACAGGTACGGGAAAAAAGACAACAGAATTAAGTCGTTGTAAAGCCACAGAAGCACGAATCCATGGAGCGGTTAATCATAACTTTCTAGCAACAAGCATGGCACCCTAATGCCTAACTTACTGCAGGTACACTAATACATGCGCTTCTGTCTATCACTTCAAGTGCTCTTACTGCAGAGGTCAAATAAGAGTCAAAACGAGAATATAAATAGGATGGTGGAAAAACGCTTGAAGAAAGACGTGAAAGCAAACCACATAGATCACTAACATTCAGCAGTATCAAATACGTTATCGTGATTTACGTAATGTCACAGGGCTAAACATGCCTTTGTGGTACGTATACTTCCTATTGCGACCCTTCGCGTAGCTCGGACGAGGCATGACAAAATAATGGCGACGGCGATTTGCGCTCAAATGCACTAAAACAAAATCACATTATTCCCAACCATATTCAGTTCCGTGTTTTTCTGCTTAAAACCTAAAAACAAAGCAAATATTATTGCAATTTATCTAGTGTGCTTCTGCCTTTAACACCTAAAATAATCAATCGCTAATAGTGGAGAAGGGAAAAATGCTTCGCTGAAATCTCATTAAATCCCAACTCACTTCGATTTGACATGCACTAACGACGGAGGTTCGCCGTCTCATTAGGCAGTTTGTATGTTAATCTTTTCTGTGCATTGTTTTAACTGTAGTCGGATTAGTAATGCAAAAGCCATGATTTCTATTCCGCGATCATTACAGACATTAGATAGGAATAGCCAGAGTTCCCAATTTGTGCGGTAAAAGGCTCCCGAGCACGCATGTGACCAAAAATAAGTTGCCATATACTATTACTTTTAAATTGCCTCTAGGTGAGAAACTCTTCTGTGACAGACACATAGAGTAACTTCGTGGCAGTTATCGAGGTGTTAATCTACGTATTGGCCGTTTTAAAGCTTTTTTACGCTAGAAAACGAAGTAAAAACAAGAAGATGTGATTCACTGGGAATTCGGTGTCTAGAATTTACGGGGCTCACATGTGACCCCCTCCCGAGCACCAATAAATCTTGTGTTTAGTGGTTGAACTTCAATCATTAGCTTTAAATGAATGTAAATGTGACTTTGGCTGCATACTCCGAAAATCGTGTTTTTGTTCCTTTGGTCATCGTGTGTCCACTCCCTAACTAACTCATTAACCGCGGTGGCGCCATTATTGGTTCACTTTTGTAAAACCTATCCCCGATGCATTACTCTTCAAAATGATATGTTAAATATATTTCACTTCTAAAACCTATAACATTAGTGGCAGATAGAATAGGATAAACTAATTTCATTTAGACCCATTGGGCATTTGGATTACGTTACTTGAGAACCAGGAGCTAAGCACCTTATCCAGCTGTCAGTCAACTTTGTAAACGTCAGTGGGATTGACAGCTTGTATGTCAACATAAGGGACTTCCACGTCAGTGTCTCTAGTTTAATCTGACAGGATAGTTGGCAATCTATGGAAACGCACACAAGACAAACTCTCGGCTGACAGGCAGTTTTGCAACGTGTAAAGCGGAAATAACTTAGAGTAGAAATTGCCTTTAATCAGTTGGTGGAATGGTCAACACAATTTGGCATTTAACAAAACTCCTCGGGTATGGTATGCGTCCATTGGTGTCGGCATCTACGAGATCGCATTTTACTCCATGAGCAACAAATTAAACGATGGGAGTCCCGGTGTGGTTTTCTACCCTAGAAATGTCTCGAATAACTCGGTTTATGGGATTCTCCTCAACATATTCATTTATGGATGGTCATTCATAGCATTTCGACTGGGTGAACATGAATGCAAAGCGCTTGCAAATTTATTCGAACATGGGTTATGGAACGAATAGATGATGTACCCTATGTTGTCGCTGGTGTCTTGGATGTTCGGCATTTACCCAGGAATCACCTATGATCTCCTGTTAATAAATCCATACGGGAACGTGAGAGTTCATCAGCATCATCATATGGTGGATATTACTGGGATCCCATAGAAGATCTACGTGCTGCAAATTTGTTGGTAAGAAAAATACTGACCATTATCTGTTGGGGATTCAGCATCCTCAAGGCTATATCTTTAAGAATTTTTCAATTTTCATTTTTTTACGCACGTCAACATTTGAACTTTTAGTGGTCGTCACCTCTCCCAATATTTTTACTCCCACTTGCTATTAAGGTCGCCCATACCGTATATAAGTGGGCGCATTTAAACGCATTCTCGGCCTTTGGCTGAGACAGTAAACGCTCTCTGCATGAAGACTCGTGATGTCTTGCATTAGTGTGGGAGGTGGAGTGTGCGCTAACGTGGAAATCCAAAAATCGTACTTGGGGCTTTGCATCAGTGCACCAGACACCTAAGCACTACTTTTAAAATGAGGATTAGTGGTTTGTGGGTGGTTCAGGTAAAAAGCATTTAACCTTCGAGAATGCCCTTTAAGTGGCTGACCGGAGGGTGCATAACTATGTGTGTATGACCAACAGCGCTAAAGCGATTTTAAACCTATACTTTAATAAAACAATTCAATGGGACGCACTGTTTTTTGTAAGTCTGCCCCAAACTTACACTACTTGCTTAAAGGGGAGTTTGATCGCTAGCAAATGTGCATGTTATGCAGGTCAGAAACATTCTGTGTATTTGAGAACTCTCCTAGGTCGTCATTCATTGGGGGTAACTTCCCTCTACTTTCTTGAATGATATTCAACTAAAGATTTGACAGTCTGATTTGTGCTTGGCAGAACTCGACGGTTGGAGCTATTCGTACCCAGATGAGGTTGGAGCTGATTTTTTTATTTAGATTTCAGAGCTTCCTTAGTTTAACGCCA
>UXSR01006067.1:2350-12890 GCA_900604375.1 Mesocestoides corti | reverse complement strand
CAACAACCTCTGGTTCCTCTGCAATGGCGCTGTTTCCAATTTTACTTTCGTCCGTTGTCATTATGAACGGCCTACACTGATGTTTATTGTTTCATCATATCTTTTACATACTGAAACTGTTTCTGCGATAAGAATACATAATTTGTTTATTTGTCAGTAGCTGTATTCGTGGAATTGGATATAAATCATCATTGCAGTGAGTGTTGTAAATAGTGGGTCTTTTCGTTATAATTGCCTCATGAACAGGTAATGACGAATAGGGCTCTTTGCCTCAAGCATGCGAGTGTGTCCGTACACAAAACCACCGCGCTGGCCCGCCGTTATCTGTTGTCACTTGTTTTGCGTTTTCTGAAGCTTAAAAGGACTTGTTGCGGGTTGCGGTATGTGATCCTACGCCACGCTGGAGTCAGTGGGTTAAAACAGACATAATGTCGCTAGCCTGATACCCACAATGATGGTGAATTGCTGAATGGACCTGGTCACAACCGTTTACCTCTCAGAGCTCAACCGAGGTGGTGACGTTGTGGCATGTCTGGTGTTTGTGATCATGTAGTTATAGCTCAGATTTATGAAGCAACAAGAGTCAACGCGAGTTGAGTTCCCTCTGGGCTCACAGCACGTTTTGAAAGGTGGTCAGTGTGTGGGAAATTGGAAAGAACGTATGAACGAGCGTCAATCAACCCGTGGGCTGTTAGCAATCACGAGTGATTGAAGCCGAGTTAGTGACAAAAATTTGTCAATAACTCACCCCTATTTCATTGGTAACTGCTATCTGTTGCCTGTCATTCACTCACTCATTTACACACTGTGCAACTCCTGGCAGTTAAAATTGTAATAAACGGTAGTAATCACTGTTTCCTGACTTGGCTTTCTACTCGGGTTGTAAGGTTGCGCTAAGAAAACTGATACAGTAGTATCTAAAGACGGACTTAACGCGATTTACAGTTGTATCGTAAGTGTAAACATGGTACAAACTAAAATCTAGGGTGATTTCTTACTAATTGAAGCCCAAATGTGGCTGCATCTACCTCAAATACCTGTAATTTAGACGGTTTCGTCCGCGTGATTACGTAAAGAGCAGAGCAGGTAGTACTTGATAAACAGGAATTGCTATCAACACAGGAATTTCTTCTAAACATTAATATAATGTATGTATATTCGTTCGGAGATCAGACTTATTCGACCCTATATATAAACTCGACTTGTTGCCTTGTGCAGCCGCGTCGCTGCATCAAAAACTTGGCAAAGCTACGCGTTATCACCATTTCTTCCCCTCGTTCGATCGGGCCTTGCCCCAGTATTGTCATGCAGGTTCTTCATTAACTACTTGACCTGTTTTCGATAGCTTCTCCCTGAAAAGTTAGTGTGGGCTAGAAAGGAATTTGCAGAGAGCCCTGCAAACGATCTGAAAGTCTAGTGGCTGACAAGCCGCCACCAGCAGCGGAGGACGAAGCCGTGGTGGACACTGCAGGGTCGCCGGAGAATCCATTTCTGCCGCTAAGGGGGTACTTGTGAAGAGGAAACGTGAATTTCGGGTGGCCGCTGAAAACCCACTTTTGGTTGTGGACGGTGTTAGTAAAAATGACGACCCCACTCACGAACACGTTTGAGGTTCTACAAACCCAAAGTTTCCATTTTCAAATGGCCTATGAAGTAGCTCATTTTTGACCATTAACCCGACTATAAATTCGCTGCAGTTCACGAATGCCGTGCTAATCAACCTCGATTTTACCCTTTATGCTCACCTGATTTGTATCGTAACTTGCGCCCAATTCAATCACATTTCTTTTTTGGCCCCATCACCGCTGAAAGACACCGAAACGCCGACACCGTTTTATCCTTTAGATGACGCCAAGTCTCCAGAAGCTGGCTAATCTCTAGACGATAAATATAATATCCTTCACTTATCCATTTAACGCAAAAACCACGGTTTGATAATCCTACAGTCAAACACTCAGAAAAGGTTGCATTATTGACCTTCTTAACGCATTTCTGCCGTACAAAACTGTCAGCATATTCTTGAAGATTTGCTTTACATGAAATTTCTTCGCCAAGCCCATTTTCAAGTAGCGTTAGCAGCAAGCGAACACGGCAAGCGGACTACGGGAATAAAATTTTATGCTGTGCAATCACGCAACTACTGCACTCATAAATGAGTTGAGTTACAAGGGTGGTAAATTTCGTCTCGTTCTTCAGTCAGGCAGCGTTGGTCCTTGATTCTCGCATAATTCTCCAACTGCACGGAATCCTGCAACATTTATTTTTGAGACAATATCGTCAATGCGCTAATTTTTCTATATGCTGTGGATACACGAGGCAGAAGCTCATCCGTCTGCACATTTTGACGTGGCGTGTAATAACAATTATGCTTACAGCCAAATATCATGTGACAATCCAGGAAGCGGTGTGGCCAAATGCAAATAAAATGGAATCCATGAAAAGATTTCTTTGTGATTACTTTATCTCATATGTGTTAACTTTAAGTTAAAGGTTAATGCAGAGATTGAAACCGTAAAATTCACTGCCTAACTATTAACGGACCATATTTTGGATAATGGTAACGGGTTGAATTTAGCTTGGAGTCTTTTAGAACTTTTACGACAGTCACCTTTCTGGACCGGAGGCAAAAAACCATGTTTTGATGTTGTTACTGTTAGGTTCTATCTGCCTACAAAGCTGCTGCAGTGAGTCGTGTTGATTTGCGTCTATTAACCTGGTCTTCACAGTCTGGGACACACATTGTGCCTTCCACGCCATGCCCGTTAGTCATGTGCGACTGTTAGCACGTTCATCCCCCACCATGTACCACAACTAACCACTTTACCCATCGGACCTATCAAACGCTGGTATTTTGTTAATTTATTCAGAATCTAACATTTAACAAAACGCGGCCTGTAACGATCATCTGTTTGTGGTTGGTATATATCGTGAATTGCCGACCCTCAAGATGATACCTAATGTGCTTGACAGCTGGGTAGATAGCAAGAAGATCATGACCGAAAGTGCTGTAACGCTTTTGAGGTTTGTTGTATTTGGCTAAAAAAATTAGCCAGTGGCTGAGCTGACCCGTTGACGGTTCACTGTAAGGTTGCTTCAACTACCAAAACGGCAACATCGGTTAGTAGAGAAAGAGGGGCATCCGATCGTTGATACACGAATGTGGTTGTCATCACCAAAGACTCCTTTGCGCCCTTTAAAGCTTTACGTGCCTCGTCAGTCATGGTTAGATTTGAAGAGCGATCTTTGAGCAGATTGGTTTGAGGCAGAAGGTTCTTAACTGCATTGGGTAAGAATCGGCGATAGAAATTGATCGTGCCTAAGAAACGTCGAAGTTGCTTGATAGACTTCGGTTCCGAGTGTTCTCAAATCTCTTTTAGCTCAATATCGGTGGGCTTTAAACCACCAGCGGAGACGATGTGCCCTAGAAACTCAAGTTCTGTAGCTCCAGAAACACACTTTGACGAATTAATAACCAAAGCAAATTCATTAAGGCGTCCAAAGACAATGTCCGTGAGGTTCAGGTGCTCGTCTTGATCTTCAATAGCAACCACAACATCGTCATATACGAAAAGACAAAATCTAAACTAGACAATACTTGGTGGATGAAATGCTGAAATGCTTGAGCTGCAATTCGTAATCTGTGTTCGGGATATCAGATGGTTTGATAGGGATCTGATAATAGGCTTGCATCAGATCCTACCTGAAAAAAGCGGATTTTCGGTGTAGAATCGAAACATATCATGCAGATCTGATATTTGGTAGCCATCAGGATTGGTTATTGCGTTTAAGGCACGATAATCATCGCATGGCCACCATTCACTAACAACTGTCTTGAAAACCATGTACAGAGCAGACGACCAGTCACTGTCTGATCGCCGGACTATGCCAAGCTGCAACATGTTTCCCAATTCTTGTTCAGCTGTTGAGTATCTGGTTGAGGAGAGTCGGTATACTTGAGCATTAACGGGCCAACCGTCTGTCTAAAATTTGTGCGTGACATTGTGCCGGACCTCGGTTTGCCGGTGAGCTGGGTTAAGGCCAAGCAGGGTCCGTTTTCAAACTGTAATGCGTAAATGAGATGTTGCAACTTTTCCCTCCCGCGGCAAGTCGTTGATTGCTGCTTTGATCTCGGCTAGGCGGTTTTTCAAAGAGACAGGTGTTTAGTACGCGCCTGCGAGCAGGAAAGCATTTGATTGTCTTTGGGGCCTTGGGTAAATTTCGGAGACGTAAGCCGATTTCGTTGCTTCTAATATAATAATTTGCTGTATCCGCCTGCTATTCTAGTGTTGACATTTTAACCATGGGGTCAAGGATGGGTTGATATTGCTTGGAGGTCGTTTGAGAGAAAATCCTTTCAAAAATGCACCTTCCAAAGGATCGTCGTAGGAGAGTTGACGCATCTTCCTCAGGATCTGAATAGGCTCCAAGTCTCCCAAGTCATCGCGGGATAAAAATTGATTAACGAGTTCGGATGTGGTCAGTTGCGTACGTTTTGGAATCGTTGACCATAACTGGTCAATAGCAAAGTCGTTGTCAAAGTGAAACGGTACATGCGAAACCTCGTTGGCCAGTTCGCTTCTCAAAGTAAAGACAGGGTGACAGTGTTCAACATGTTGGCTGACAATTGTGGCGCCAGAAAATTCCGTTTCCAAAACGGCGAACCTACACGGAGTGGAATTCGGCCAGAATAAGTGTTGTTTTAGGCTGGCCCATTCCAGGGTAATCGAAGGTTTGCTTTCTTGATGGCCGAATTCAGCACTACTTTGCAACCCTCTAGTTAGCGGCCCGTTTTAATCCGAGAAGAGAAGGGAAAGAGGCGACAGAGAACACGATCGTTTATTAGTGTTACTCCAGCCAAGTCGCTTTGTGTCCCTATCAGTGCGCTTGCGTAACACGCGACTGCTAACAGGAGCTAAAAACAAAAACGGGTGGGTCATTGGTACAGTCGGGCCAGCATACACGGGTGGCTGTCTGTTCACTACAGTGAATTCACGAAAAGTCATGTTCTCTCACGTTTGCTAACTGCGTTCATCACCTTTTGCCTTAAAAATGGGCGTATACGAAAAACCTATGCTGTTCATAAAAAAGTGATACTTTTGTCATTATGGGACCACTTAATCGTTATTATGTATGGCTCCTTGAACATTAAAAAAAAACAGAAAACACATTGTTGTGTGTTTCGTTGACCAATGACAACTGTTGGCATTTGTAATGAAAGTGGAAGACGAAAACGAATGATAAAGTAATCTAGTTCATAAGACCTTCCATATTTTACACGTTTTTAGATGTTCATTCCTACACAAACTATGCATGACGGATTAAAACACAATAAACGGACTTTTAATACTTGCTTCTCTAAGCAAAGTTAACAAAGCAAGATGCAACCTTACTTTCTTGGTCAGTGAATGCATTATTTTATGAAACTGAAAACCAGAAGCGGGCGTATATATTAAAATGGCAGTAATGCATATACGGGACATTGAAGTAATCAGCTAAGGTGCATGTTTTAAAGCAGACAATCGCCACACGTGTTTGTTGTCAAAATGTTATGCGACATTCGGCTTTCTATGCAAAGGTGGCGGAATAGATTCCGCATTCTAAATTTTGTGGATACGAGCATATCTAACTAAACATAAATTAGCTTGTAATGGCGTCCAACCGTGAATTTCATAGTTTAATTTGACCTGTTGATGCATCTATTGAAGTAGATGCATATAATGAAGTAGTCATCACTGCGGTCTCCCAGAACCACTAATCCCTCGAAATACACTACATGGAGTTCACGTTTCAGTGTCGGTGCCACATTAACCAAGATTTTTTGGTGGCTACCGTGTTAGTAAGTTCAATCCATACTCAACCAGTATTTTAAGGATTTAATTACAGATGCTACCCTAGGGATAGTAGTAGTTGAATTAGCATCGACGAAAGTGCATGACAAAATCGCCAAAGCCACAGTGGAATTCGGAAGAACGATCATTGGGCCTGCAGTTTATAAATCGTAAATTTTGATACCTTATACCAAATCGAATTTGCTCATTTTAATTGAAAATAATTGCTTAAAAATCACAGCAGCATTTAGGGCTTATCCGTACACCACTACGATGTAAAATGTATTCTTAATCTGCAACTAGCTCAACAAGGTAGCAGTATGAACGCAATGCATGTTTTCAAGGTTGATTTTCGCAACACTGGTCCTGTTGGCGATTATGGTGATTACTTAGTATCTATATGCTGCATTTTGTAACAGTGTCATTGTTAGGATACTCTTGTCGCTAAGGCCACCTTGGGTATTAATAAAAGTCTAAGTTACGAAATAATAATAATAATAATTTTGTAGCATGTAATGAACAACACGTTACGCAGTCTTACGCGCTGAAAACGGAAAGCATTTACCTAATGGTAGTAGCAAACAGTCACAGGTGCTGAGTAGAAAACCATTATTAATGTTTATTTATAAAAATAATGCATGACATTTGCAAGGATTGCTGAAGCATATGTGAACAATACTCAGATGTTTCTGCAGTGACATTTTACCTTGAATAATGCAAAAAAGGCACATTTCAAAGCGTTAGTCGTTATGTGTAGCCGGTGTGGGTTGTTTTTGCTGTTCGAATCGCTAGAAATTATAGCATGCAAACCCTTCGTCATCGGGTGCATCACGAACCTGTTACAGGATTGTATTTTTTACCAATAACATAAGTGTCCACTATGAATGGGCTTAGACGAACGGGTAACAACCATGTACCAACCTGTGATGCAAAATTCATGCAGAATGAGCCTTAGTATCATTGCAGGCGAACGTTTAGCGTACTTCCTTTTGTCTACTCGAAGGAAACCTGACTTGATGCACGTTGGTGTTCACACGAAATGCAGTTAAATTTGTTTTAATTTTTTGAGTAAACTAATGAACTTGCAAGTGTTGCTAAACAGATGAAATGGATGTCACATTATTTTCTGTAAGGAGTATTGGGGTTGGGTATTGTGATATTTGGATAATGCGTCCATTACTGTATATGTTAAAACTACACACAATGAGGAGTTTGCTAAATTAATTTTTCAGGTCTTAGCAAGCGTGCAAAACAGCACACTGTCATTCAAGTGGTAAATGGATATAAGAAACTCGGCGGCTTTTTTTAAAACTATCTTTCGATTTTCACATCATGTATCATTTTTGGGTCCTACATAAAAATCAAATCACATAAAAAGATATGTATCCTCAAGCGTAAGTGCATATTTATCACACGATTGACATTTAGCTCCCCCATTGCTAAACAATTTTTCACTGTGATTTATTTCGGATCCAAAAACACGCAAGTAATAAAGAATAAAACAAAGCAAATAAAGATGACTGAAGTTTAATCTGATGATAGCTATAGAAAAGTAGGTATGAGGTGCCAAGGCAGGTGATGGATTGTAAGCACAGAAAAAAGATAAGTTGAGGAAACTAAAATCACTGGTGCCTCAGAGGTTGTTCTTTGTTCGGTTTGAGGTAAAGTTGTCGTAATTCTGTCACGAGGTAATATTGCTTCTTCTGTTATAACTGCCTTCATTTTGATGTGAGGTGCAGTAGTTGTGATTTCAGCTTTAGGTATAAGTGCGGTAGTTTGAGGTGGCGTTTTCGAATCGCATTGCTTTTGGTAGCATCCATAACCCTGTGGGCACTTACTGCAACTGGGCCCTTCTTCGTAGGGTCTACCTCTAAGCAACGAGTCACTGCGGATCAATGTAAGCAACGATTATTAATGCCACGCGATTACATTCAACCTGTCCGAATTCAACATACCTGGGCTTGTAGACGCATGCCAGTACATGAACTGGTTGTGGAGGTCGATCGTCACTTTGACATTGATGAGTCGCACATCCGACTTGTGTTGACGTTGCCCAAACCATCTTCAAACAAATAAAAACTCACCGTTTTTGCATTCAGTTAATTAAAACAAAGTGCCCTGGTATGGTATTTATGTTGTGGTCGTTAATGCTTGGTTGCAGGTATGTTTAGCATTACATGTTTATGGACTCATTTCTACCAATAAATAAAATACGTTATTGGTCACTAGACACTGACTTCAAAATTGCACCTCGCTATCTAACATAGACGCTTAAACGTCATCCTCAATAACCTGAAAGTCAGGTTATGCATTTGCCGAGTTGTTCATAAATTCATTACTAGACACATTTGCAGTAACTGCCTTTAAAGTGAAGACATGATTCGCTGGTATTTAAAGTCATGATGATGTTCTCATTTGCTTGCCATTACTTAACATGTACAGGGTTAAACATTTCATTAGGTTACACAAAATCCTCACTTACCTGCTTGTACACATAGCAACTATCATGACAACTGTCGTTCTCATACGTGTAACTAGTACTGTCGACATTGCACAATACATCGCGGTAGTCGAGCTTTTGATCGCTCGAGGTTGGTTGAATGTAACCCACATCTTTGTATTGTGACTTTGAACTCGGAAACCAAGGATTGCATCTCCTCACAAATGCATCAGCCAGCTGCTCCAATTCGGTTGAGTACGTCTGTATTAGAACGAAGGACAAAACATTGATGCACTGGCACCAAAAATAACGCTGGCATTTTCCTGTCTTCTATCGCACGGGGCAGTTGTGCGGCTCGAAAATCAGGCAGTTTTCACCACAAAAATTATAATTATCTGCATTTTGCGCACAGACATTGTGCGTCAAATGAAAGTCAACTCTTAACGAACCAGTAACTCCATGTTGCTAGCTGATGGTTGCACGCCTTCACGTAGCTTTCTGTGACATTCCAGAATTACTTCACGCTCTGCATTTGACGGACCTTTGGTCAGCACACAGGGCAACAGGGAGAAGAGAATAACATAGCTCATCATGACGAGATTGCTTCCAAACATTATTTCAATCTCAATGAAATGGAGAATGTAGATTTGGAATAAGGCGCCTTAAATAGTTTTGTGATATTGTAGCTGAAAACTACCAGTGGTCCCCTCATTCACTATTGATTGGACCACAATCATCCCACGCAAGCGAGCCATAGGTCCAACCTTTCTGCTCACATATATTGCCACCAGTGAAGCAAGAATTAAAGCAAAAACCACAAAAATGTTTACGTTGCTTGATGCACTTTATCAAATAACTGCCGAGAAGCAGCTGACATGCTATTTGTGTAACATGAACAATGAGATATGAATCTGTGGGTGTTGGAAAAGAAAAACAGAGAGGCTCAAGTGCAAAATCTAAGCCTATACGGCTTAAAAGAAAGCAGGGTTACAAGGAATTTATTTTTAAAAGCAAAACGATTGCTTTAACTGGTAGTAATAATGACTGTGAGGAACGATGACTTCTACTTTGGTCCATTCATGCTCATTCAAAGTGCAATATATTGGCATACCTAAACAAAGATTTTCGTTTCTTCAAAAAACCTGTTATAGCTAAACATAGGCCAGAATAAATTGCATTACTCCATTTGTTTGCTAAGGTCTAGAGAGGCGATAGTAATATCTTGACTCGTACGAACCTTCCTTGTGTCAGTCCATCATTTAAATATAAACCGTTTGGAGACTACTCAGAGGACAACATGCAAACATTCTTCGAGTCAGTGAAGATGTGGTTCTGCACAAATTTCACATTGTATTAATTTAATGTTCAATTTCTTCTAAAGTGGACATTCATGTTATAAGAAACGAAATGTTCTTCAAAATACCCTAATGTTATCCCAGAACATTAGAAGCGGTAGTTGATAATTCTATGCTGACTCGTTACACAGTAATTGATTGGAATTCTAGTGTTCTAGATTAGTGAAGTATTTTGTGGCCATGATCTGCTTCTTGTAAGATAGGAATTATCAATCTAAATTTCTGCAGCCTTACAGCCGTAATTTGACAGCAGGGTCACACCATATGGCATGTTTTCGATATGTGGGTTTTAAAAATCAGCCACTTCATTTTTAAAGGTGATGCAAAGCCATTGACATTCAATTCAAAGGGCTTTTTATTTGTTGTATTAATTTACTTTTTAGGCAAAACGAGTAGGCCATTGCTGCAGTGTTCCCCACCTAAAAACACGATAACATTATTCTATTGTCTAACAGCAGTTTAATCAAGAAATATTGCAGTCGGGAAATTTAATCAGATCCTCTGCAAATTTTAACTGACATTTTTGTATGCATTTGCTTTGGCTGTCGCCGAAGGTAGAAAATGCATAGTGTCTAGACATGCCTGGTAATCAATTTCCAACCTGAACTGCATTTGTGTTCGTGGATCACAGCAACTGTAAATCCGTTAGGGCCTTACCTGTCAAAGTTAATTTCAAATCACCAAATCTTGTAGAACCTCATTGGTTCGTCTCTTTACATCCTAAATAGCTTCAGTTATTGGTTTCCTGGTTTCGTCAACCACGAGCAGGTTTCAATACCCATACACATTTAATGCTGCTTCACCGTGTTGCATTATTACCTGCAGTCATATTTGACAATGACATGAAACATGCATTTTTGACTGCCTTATTTCATTTGGATGAGAATAGGTTGAATGAAAATTGCACAAGTAGTCAA
>UXSR01006066.1:1789-12964 GCA_900604375.1 Mesocestoides corti | reverse complement strand
ATAGATGTCAATGTTGGCCTATGTTGGCAGACTATGGTGGGTGGGTGAAATTGAATCGAGACTTGATGCCGTACATTGCGTGACGTTTTGTCTGGTATAATAATTACAATCAATACGCTCTTTTTCATTGCTCCTTGGCTTAAGTGGCAAGGCGAGGCAGGAGTCATGAATTTATTTAAACTCTGCAAATGCTACATTTGGATCTGCTGGATACATGAAGGTCTAGGTGACTTGCTGGATTCAAATTACACGAGCGTACAAAGCAAGGGATTGCGCAGACACGGAGACTGAAAACCTAAGTGCAACCTTGAGTTAATCATCAGGTTATCGAATGCCCGTTTCAACCCTCGAAATGTTTTGTTTTGGGTTTTATGCATTCAGTTAAGTTGCGTACAGCACCAGTTTAGACAGGATTCGCAAACGTAGTTCATACTTAGCACCTGGTAACCACCGAATCTGACAGGCAATTTTGTGATTGGGTTTGGCAGCTTTTATTATCAATGCCCAGTTGTTTAATCGCTATCGCCCCATCAACAACTCACGTTTCATTGAATTGTGTCCTGTGGTGTTGTGTTGGCTTAAGTGGTGTGCCGTCAATGGAGCGCGTCTGAAGACCAAAACGGTCACAATGATCACCCTAAAGCTAAGGCATATTTGTTTGACTCCACCTGAAGTGCAGTTGAAAGCAGCATCAGAATGGGGTACGTTGACCGTGGGTGATTTGACGGGTCAGCCCATCTATACCACCCACAACATGGCACTGTACTGCCAGCTGCTTTTCGCTTACCCTGATTTACTACAACATCCTGATCTTACACCAACAATATATGTCTGCTTTTTAGGGCTGACGTTTACCTCCTTTTGTGCTGCTTTGCAACTGCGACGCATTTCGCCGCGGTTATGCTCTCGATTACTCATCCGAATTCTGAGGAGGTGTTGTCAGATGTTCAGAAAGTACCCGATGATGCTGGATGTTACGTCGGGTTCCAGATGGGCGAACATCATTCATCGTGTCATGCAATTAGCTGTGGATGTAGTCAGTGTGTGCCTATTTGAACTCCACGAAATCGCTTGCACCCACGCCCTATTGTGAAGAAACTCTGGCGTTTAGTTGCAACCACTAACGTCTATCTCCTTCTTATGCAACATCAATAACCTTTAAGTATCATCGGTTTATTTTGTACCTCTTTTCGATTTTAAAACCAATACCAGCTTTTGTCATTCGCATGTTCTGGCTTCTGAGCATCGTTGCTAAAATAGGTTGCATTAGATTAGTGTCAGTGCCAATATACATCAAGGCGCTTTCGTTGTGACATTGTGGGCTTGCAGTGCAATGGCAATTGAATACTCGTTGTTGCACCAACTAGTTTTATGCTAAAAATTCGGTTTCCGTAAATGACTAACGTAGCCCCAACTTCCCGAATTAGTTGAGCAAACGCCTTTTCGGACCTTGACAATTTATTTATACTCCAAAATGCTCTGCGCCAATCAAACACAAGGAAGCCAGAAATTGTTTTTTTTCTGAAAGGTAGCAGATGAAACAAATGATATCTATATTCTATTAGCAACTTCTTACTCTTCCTAACCCATGTCGTTTCTAACTAATAAAAGTACACACATTTTAAAAATTAACGACAGGCCACTCAAATGTCCTGATCGCGTTTTCTATGTCACTAATACAGTTAGCAATGTAAAATTTGCAGCTGGTACCGTGCATAGGCTAATACAATTATTTACAAATGGAAATAGTGACCCTGATACTGTGATTGGTTCCGGAGCGTGTATAGACGCAGTGTACTGGATCATCGGTAAAAGGGTGCCGAAATCCGCCAGCAAATGTTTATTGTCACTTCAAGTTCAATTCAGTAGTACGTGCAATTCTCTTCACCCTGACTCGGTCAATGATAGACAATCGAATATGCTCTTTGTAAATGTGTTAAGCTATTTGCAAAAAGTAGCACGTTTGTGGCAAGACCCTAGATTTTCGGTTAGTGAGGTAAATGCTAATTGAAATCGTACGTATGTGATCAAGATATCAGTGACTGATATCTTCCATATACGCCATTTATTTGTTGCAGACGATAAATGAACAATTTGTATGTGAAATTTCTGATTAGAGTGTCTGTTTTCAGAGCCGTTTATCTCTCATGTTGCCGCTGGTTCCCATGCCTACATTTGCTACTAGCGTGAATCCAGTGTGAAGGTGACAAACGACACGTTCACCCATGTGGTAACTACCCTCCAAGGGTTAAGGCATGTTTGCGAGTCAACTTGGATGCCGCAAATTGAATTATGATTTTACTCCTCATATATGCCTGTCTTTGCACCATCAATACGCTTATGATTGATAGCATAAAAATCCCTCGGTTTAAACCACACCACAGGAAGAAGTGCTGGCGTTGAAACGGACTGCTGCCCCTGAACAATGTGTCTGCATATTCACCGTTTTGTGTACAGAAAACGTATAGTTCGTTTATCAGTAAATCATCTGCATATCGCTAAAATGTTTCTCCGGATTAATAGAAAGCACTTTAGATGAATTTGTTTTGAAACTATGTGAGTGAAACTAAGTGAGAAGTTGTCGATTACAGCCAGCAAAAGAGACCTCTGTGTGGAAATTTAATGCACGATTATTTGCATAATTAGTCCAAGATATACGATATTCAGTAATTTAGTTTTGATCCCTATAGAAGCGCCATCGTGGCGCTTCTTCTTAAAGAATAAAAACTAAGAACATGCGCATTGCACACGAACAAGTCATGGAATAAAAATGCTGTGAAAAATGTTGGCACGTGACGGGTTTATAAAGTCGCTAAAAGGGTTAAGATGCTTTTCATTTTTTCATTGAGTGAGGTGGCCGCAAAACCTCTTATATTCCACGCGTCTTAGCTTATTAACAGCATGCCTACATCGTAGAATCTCACGATTTATGTCAATGATGTCATTACAATTCGAGGTAGCTCCATGTTTTTCACTGAGACATCGGACATACGGGAACAAGTTAACGTACGTATGAATATTTGAAGAGGCTGCAGCAGCAACGAGGGAGTTCGGTGGCAGTTAAAGCTGACATTTGTTCTTGAATTCAATTACGATAAATGTATAACAGTGAGACTACTTGTGGTTGTTAAAACGTGCTGAAAGAAAAGGCAAAAATTAAAATCGAATTGAATAAAATGCCCGTTACAAGCGAAGAACGTATTTTCCAATTTAAACACCATAGCAAATCGTTAGTAATTGGAAAGGCTTGAATAGTCGTCATTGTGCAGTTATTACTTAGTATGCCACTGTGCCTGAAAAAAGCTGCGCCACATTCGTGATCGAGTCTTCTATTTGTCTTAAGCCATACGAACGAGACCGTTGTTACTGAGAAAATAAGAGTAGAAACACGAATTTCTAATTGGTCGGATATGTAATTAGCTTAAATGCTTAGCACTGCTTGTTCTCAAGTACAATTAGGTTTAATCAAATCGTGCTTTTATTATAACACATTTATGCAGAGTCAGTAAAGGGTGTTCTAGATGTGTAGATAAACTTCAATACAACGATCAACATCGACAATGTGATAGTTCATCATTGGTTTAGACGTTAATGTCTACTCAATATAAGCCACGACCTTAAATATTTATGAACCCATAAGATGAATATATTCCCCTATGAAGCCTTTCGCTTTTTTCGATTATTAGCCGAAATCGATAAAATTCAAAATTGAGGAAAGCGGTGTTTGACTCCTTAGCCACAAGACCGTCCACGATATGTTTGTTCAATTCAAATTCATTCGTAAAAAAGCGCGTCTATTCTGCAAAGTGATTATTGCACAAACTCATATAAATTCTAGCAAATTCGTTGACACTGCCCTAAAACACTGGTTTACACAACAGCTTTTTTACCTGGTAGAATGTTATTAGGCAACTGCGTGATAAACTTGGCCAACATTGTTAACATTCATGCATTGTTTTTCTGCATTAAAATACCTCAGCCCAAATCCAGAAGCAGATTTACAACAATGAAATATAATACCTTTGTCTAGACACTGACCCTGTTGGCCCAATTGTGAAAATTCCAAACCGTATTCTTTTCAAAGAGTTGCCAACGTCGGCTTCTGATTGGCTTACAAGACAAGAAATTGAGTTGGGACTTGCCTGGAAGATATTATCTTAGGACCGAGTACTCTGGGTCGTGCTATGAAAAAATGCACTAGAACCACTTACACTATAGTACTCATAAGCCACACGATATCATGAGTTTGAAAATGACAGTTAGAATAACTCAAATCACTGTCTATTTGACGTACTTCATGAATAATTGTGGTCAATATTGCAGTTTCATCTGTTGAGGCCGATCTATTGCTTTGCTTGAACAAAGGACGCATTAAATATAATGGCCAATCGTGACTTCTTGACGGTAATAACAGCGAACGGGTTTGATTATTTAGGGGCGTAAAATGTGCATGACTGGGTAGGGGCCACGAGGAAACAAGGCGTAACAAAATTATAACGTTTAAATTTTTCAGATAAAACACGTATCCTCCTAGCACACACATTTGACTTGCCATCACTCAGGAAGTTACTTTTGCAATTTCAGCTTTGATCTCAAACAATTCTCCCTTGTGTCGGCAATAACCTTGCCATGATAGCCGATATCAGCAGCCAGAATAAACAAGTCGCAACAGTCGTAATCTTATTTTATGGTGTGCGTCGCTCGTGTAATGACCGCATATTTTGTTTCCATCTACGTATCTGTAACACACCCTTCATCTGCTCGAAAACACAAAACTGATGAACTTTTGTGTCACCACTGTGATGACACTTATGTCGACATGCAGCTAGAGTGTTATCATGAAATGATCTTCTTGGCTAAATATGCTTACTCGTCTCTGGCCATCTGCTTGGCCAGATGGATCATTATAAGTGCACTTTCTTCCTAGTTGTTGCTTCAGATGGACAGATATTTGCTTCACAATAATTGCTATAAAAAATGGCCGCAATATGATGAGAATCTGCAACCTTGTAGAATAACTGACTCATTACGATGGATTTGAAACCCTTAGTATGCTAGAACAAAAACCCTAATATCACACAAATGCAATATAAAAGCGCAGACACGGATGATGAAAGCATATGGGCAACATACTTTGCTAGAACAACAATCTAAATAAATTTCTACACTATCAATTACTGTATTCACCCCTCGTAATATTTTTTGTGTGAATATTATTTGTTTAAACTATCTGCAACACAGGACTAGGCGGAATTTACAAGTGTGGTTCATACTTAACAGACGCCAGTTTGTATATCGTTTCGGTAGTTTGTATAATCAACGCCGTTTTATCTAATCGTTATCACCTCCATCAACAGCACGCGTGTCTGACGATTGAGTCCTGTGATATTGTGTACACTCACGCAATGTACTGTAAATGGGGACAATAAAAACCACCCCAGGAGGCCGATCACCATACGCTGCGGTTAATCTGTTTTACCTCAAGTGACGTGCAGTTAAACGGCATGAAGTGAATATAATGTACTCAATTAACCGTTTTGATAGCGGTGGTTTCTGGTGTTGAAGTGGTTCATATTACTGGCCAGGTAATACTATACACATTTACAAATTGCCTCATGTGAAATTATAGCAAAAAGTTGCCAAACACCCTAACTTGTACGAGTGTATCAACTCACTCATCTTGTGTAGTACCAATGCTTACAACAGCCCTGATTTTCGACATTTAAGTCCTTCAGTTCACTAAATGCCCTTTGGGTTATCAAATGCCCCTCAGAACTACTGACGATTTAGCAGTAGTTAAACTTGCGCCACCTGCAAACAGTGGCTGAAGTTTGTAATTTGTTCACATGGCAAGGATTTGCTTGTGACCTGGATAAATGTTTGCAGTTTTTGACACGTGCAATAAACTTTAGCTTTTAGCACACGACGAATAATTGAAATGCCGTTTGATGACAATTCACTACACCTTGAAGATAAATTTCTCACGGCAAGCACTTTTTAAACCGACAGTGTTTGCTATATGCTTCCTCTTAGTCTATCTCCACTACTCATTAAAAAGATTCACAAATTGACTTTAATGGTCTCTTCAAGGTGGCTGAAGGTGCTTACAAATATCTTGAACACAAATAATATGAAAAAAAAAGATTCTGTGAGCGTAGGTTGGTTTAAATTTGTCTACAGGTGTGGCCGCAATGTCATCTCACATACAAGCAAAGACAAACAGAGGATACACCCTTCTTTATATCCACTCTGACCTTCCTCACGATTTGTCTAGCACCCGAGAGAACTCCTTCTTGCTTTGACATTCAGCAAGAAATTTGCGTAAGCGTTAACTGCGTCTTACGACCAGTGCCCAACATGACGATCGAGTGAGCGATGACCTGAAAAAAGCACTGAGCGAATGCGCATTAACGAAGCCTGTTTAGCAAATAATTAGGATCCACTTAGTCACCGTCATCAATCTCGATCACATTCACGCAAAGACACAACTGGCTGACTGACCTTTTAAACAGGTCTTATCTGCTGTCACCCATCCAGTCTAAATTGTCGCATTTGCTGTGCTGTTGACTGGTACGCATGTTAAATATTTTGTCAAGTGTGCTCAACATGTACTGTGGCTTCCTATTCACTCTATAATGACGTGGATAGAGCATTGATTTTAACTAGTGCAAATGGCGGCCGGGTCCAAATCTGTGAAGACTTGAGAAGAACTCTTGCTCGGAGGTCAACAGTACTTCTTCAGAGGTCAGAATATGTTGTCTTGACTGACCCATATTTAATCCTATTTAACATGCTCAATCACAGTCGTCGGTCGTAACCTTTGACTGTCCTAAGACTGGTGACAAATTCAGAACATGGAGCAATCTAGTAGAGTCTTGACTGCCCTAACAAATCAGAGTAATTGATAAGAATTGGCTATCGTTTGTGAGCGTCTGCCTAACTCAGGCGCATTTGTAGGCGATTGCTTAAACGCTATTATTGTCTGCCATCAGCAGTAATCTTAATAAAATTTGAGCAAATGACACCACTGATCTCTGTTGGATACTCCAACACAGGCCGTTTTTATAATATCTTCCAGATAACACCAAGGACGCACGTTTACATATACAACTTAGCTATTGACGGAAGTATTAATATCAGCGACTTCGAGTGTAAAATCAAAATGCGGATTAAGCGTTCTAGCAAATTTTCGACAACAAATTCCACAACTGATTCCGATGACACGGATATTGTAAGCAACTTAAGTGGTGAGTGTTGGTTTGCTATTTCTTTTTTCAATGTGTTTATCAATTTGGCGTAGTGTTTTAGTGTATCGCATAGTCAACTCGTGGTGGACGACGAGTTCTATTTGCTATTTTGTGACCACATTATCTTATCGTTTCCTTCTCTATTCTTGCTGAAACGTCGAGTTAATTGACTTAACTACCTGCATGTCAACAACACGTGTTTACACACCAAAATTAGACATATGAGAATGCATCCATGCTTGAATAGGTTCAAATCAAACAAATCTAAAACAATACGCAGACGTGTTTGTAGTGTTATGCAAATTCATGTAGTGTGGTTTCCTTGGGGTGTTTCGGGACCAATATAGTAACCTAAATTAATGGGCAGCAAAGAGTAAGTGGACTGTTGATGAAGCGATTTGTCACCTGAGCTGAACTGAGTTCGACGTAGCGCCAATAAAGGTGGTGAAGCTGTAGACAAATCAAAAATTTTCTTGGTGTCGTTTGTCTCACAAAAGCTACCGATGCCTAATCCTGACAACCCATTCGAATGCTCACAGATGCCAAGGGTCCTCATCTTTCGCTTTTTTTTCTAAAGCTTTAATACCACTCTCAAAGCTTGGTTCCCTTGCTTTTAATTAATATTCTTGTTTTACAATGACACTTTTTATTTGCTTTTAGAGTCAAGTATTTCCGCCGTTTCTGGTACAACACAACAACAACACCATTTGCCCACAAGGTTCGTTTATGCTATAAATCACGCACTGGACGTATTAAGCAATATCAACCTAAAGTTAAAGGCCAAGCTGGAGGTTACGTCTGATACTGAATTCGCTGATGCCATTAATCGCACTATGCATGTCTGTGAGAATACGATCAAAGCGTTCAGAAGTGCACTCGAGTAATTCTTCAACACCTACCCCTACTTCCGAAGAAACGTTGGCGTTTAGTCGAATCCACGAACGTTTCGCAATGTTAACAATATTGTAAATTGTCCAGATATGGTTGTTTGATTTGTGCACATACGTTAGCCAGCATTTCAAACTTTTGCAATCCGCAGGTTCTCCGTCTTGAGCCTACTAGATAAATGGCGTCACGTTCGATTTGTATTTGTATTAAAATACATTACCAGCATTGTGGAGATGATGTGTGATGGTTATATGCTGGTTAAAATTGACAAACATCGCATATCTTAACATCTGCATGGTGATCAAAAAAGGAAGTGTGAAGAAATTGTTTTCTTAAATTAACTCGATCAAACCTTGGTATTCGTTGCAGTAGTTGGAAAGTACTCTGCCATACAGTGGAAATTTAAGAGATGGTTTGTCTTACCGAAATTGGGAAATAATGCATTAAAAATAATAATGCAAAAGGGTAAGGTTAATGGCAAAATAATTAAAGAAACAGATCCTAATACTAGCACTGTATATAACCATCCACGAGGAAATTCGAATAAACCATGGATAACATTAGGATGATAAAAACAAGCATGTTGTTTGCCAGAACTTCGATAGTGTCTTGAACACACTTTTCAATATTAAGTTAAAATTAAAAGACGATAGCAGAAGTTTAGAGATTAAAAACGTCTAGACTATGGGTGAAGCGAATATAGCTCACAAAGCAGATTGCATCATTGAATGCAATCTTAATAAGCCAACAAACAACGGAACTGGTTCCCCTAAAATGTGCAAATGTGCTTACTGTGTTTCGTTGCAAAAAACAAGTCAACAGTAGTCCTTCAATATATAGGCAAGACACGCAGACCATAGAGTTTACAAGTAGTTGAGAGCCGCTTGCACTAAGTGCATTCAAACGAAAGTACTTAGGTGCACATACAAGAGAAAGTAATGGGTAGGTGGTTTGACAAAACACCAAAGTTTCGTCATACGTTGTTGCAGGTAAATTCGAGTTCCACAGCAGCACTTCGAAGTGCATTTTCAGCATCTACACAGTATGCTATGGATGCAAATTTGGCATCCTCCTTTCTAGGATCTGATGTGGCTTTTAGCCTCTCGATTAGCATTTCGTAGATCCTCTGCAGTTTAGCCAACATTTGATTTAATTTAACAAACTTCTGCGGAGATTTATTTTGGACAGAAACCAGGGTTGTAGCTGCAGGAGAAAAAGATTCTTGGCCGGAAAAACTGACTAAAATTGTAGCTCTGCACACAGATATTGTATAGAAGAGAGGAATCATGATTCACAAGAAGGCACAGTAAAATACCAAGCATGCTCAAACAGGTTGTAAGGCTTTGTTAATGAAAACTAGCACGTACCATTGGCTTTCATTCTGCAGGTAAAAGTGAGCTTCGACAGCTGTTCTCTAGGCAAACTTGATGCTGTTGTTAGCTCAGACGCAGTTAGGGACTCGAGAACACATTTAGTCGCTCCATAAATGCCTATTTTCATACTATCAATACGCCTAGGTGTGATCGCAATGAATCCCCCGGTGCAAACCATACCACAGGAAGAATTTCTGGCTCTTAATCGGACTTCTGCCCCTGAACCTTAGGTCTGCATATTCAACGTTTAGTGCACCAGAATCTTATGACTCGTTTATCAGTGCATCTTTTGTATATGGTTAGGATATTTCCCTAGGTTAGTAGGAAGCACTTTGGATGAAATTTTTTTGAAACTAGGCGGGTGAAACTAAGTAGGAAGTTGTTTAAAGCAGCCAGAAAAATAGCCCTATGCGTGGAAATTTAATTTATAAACGTAATTAGTCCGAAATATGTGACATTTAGCGATATAATTTTGATCACTGTTTGAGCGATATTGCCAAGTAGCAAAACTATTGTTTACATCCG
The DNA here is from genome assembly GCA_900604375.1 of Mesocestoides corti. Taxonomy (NCBI): domain Eukaryota; kingdom Metazoa; phylum Platyhelminthes; class Cestoda; order Cyclophyllidea; family Mesocestoididae; genus Mesocestoides; species Mesocestoides corti. Next base: position 2,931 of record UXSR01006066.1, on the reverse strand, counting down.
TAAATGCCGCTAACAGAGTTGCATTTTCGACACATTTTGCTCCATAATTTTAAAAAGTCGAATGGTTTAATCAATACATTTTCTGCTTTTTAATTTGACAAATATTTTGTTATACTAGTAGTCGTATTGAACATGTTCCCTAGGACAGTAATAGTATCCAGCTCACAATTATCCCACAATCACTTTCAATTCAACATCATGAATCCTCACATTCACTTATCAAACAACGTGATGCATTTCCACCCTAAAACAAATTTCCAACCAAAACAACAACAACGTCTGTAACCGAGAATGACGACATCGCCAAAAGACTATTAGCCAACGCCAGGTGCAGTTGACATAGCTTCGTGTGGCTGAAAATAGCAAACACTCGTTCACCCACTGACAGCTATTAACGAAGCTCTCAAATTTGACCACCTGAAACAGAGGTCTTCTCGCAGCCACATGTGAATGCTTTAATCTCTTGCCACCCTACGCTTACATTGGGTGAGTGACAAAATCACATCTCGCAAGTACACAGCACATCGTGAACTCAATTAATCAGCTTTTGAGCTGATTAGGTGGAATTAGTTTGTATAGCAGGCACTAATCACCTGCATGCATGGTTCTCATTGGCCAGTGTCACCTGACTCGAGTTCAAGTGAGTAGTACTGTATAAATGATTGCAAGACATCATCGCAGGATCAGTTGTGTCTGTTCGTGTGGTGGAAATGGCGTGCGACAGCAAACTGGCTGATATACGCCTGGGTGAGTTCTCACGGCCGCTACTGCTAACCATTTATTTACATGCATTGCTGTATCAGTGTAGTTAGTTCTAATGTGTATTGATGTCGTGACAATCGAGTTTGTGAGTTCCTTTCACGTAGCATCTTGCGGTGTTTAGAAAGACTGGCAAGCAGTTAGGGAAAAAGCTGGAGGTCTTGATGGTAGATTGGCAGTGAGGTCGGCGGCTGGAGCTTCACCAGCAAGACCACCGACACACAAAATGTACCGGCAACACCGACGTCGCCAAAAGGCCATCGTTCGAAGCCAGCAGTTGAATCAACTAAAAAGGTCTGCTTATTCCCGTCAGTTGTCAAGTTCTAACATCAACCATGCCAACTTCCAGCAATACCGCTTGGCCCGCATCGAGACGGCCAGAC
>UXSR01006065.1:0-12070 GCA_900604375.1 Mesocestoides corti | reverse complement strand
GTGTTTCGACATAAACCTGCACTGTTTGACACCGATGGTGATTCTTTGACTGTTTGCACTCATGCAGTTTAAACGAATTACATTGGCCAGGGTTTATTTGTTACTGAGAAACGGGCCATGATCGCTGCCAATTTTAAATTTTACCATGTTTCTAGATGAATCGGGAGGGGAATGCCTATTTTATGTAGAAAAATTAAATTTTCCATACTATCTGGTTGTAGACAATGTAGGTTGACTAATCTAATTTTCTGACACACAAGGAGATCAAAGCTGCTGCAAATAAGGAGTGCTGCTTCAACGCCAATAAACTGACGGTTTCTTACCTGAGCCAATGGGGTTGGGGTAATGGCAGCAGGGTTGTTAAGCAGTGGGTCATTACTTCCGGGAATTGGACCAAGATTTGGAAGGATACATGGCAACAGAGGTCATGTGAACTTTACCCAAAATTAGCAAAGTACGTAAAGCGACATTGTAATATCACTGTAAATGAAATCAGTGCATTGCCATGAGGCAAAGCGCAAACGCTCGGCATCTGTATACACTGAGGGAGTTGAGGCGGTTGTGTTCGAAGTTAAACAGATTTGCGCTGAAGTTATCTGGTGGAAGAATGTGCAACATAGATAATGCACACTTGGTTCATTCAATTTTTTTCCATATGTGTGCTTTAATGCCTCTTAAACTGTTCTACTTGGCTCTATTCCTGACATTTGCTCCTAGTAGATGGTTTGAGTTCGAAATGTCCCTTGGACCTCGATGGCGTTGATTTCACGTCTTCATTTTACAAAACTAGATAACATCAATGTGGGACTTGGCGGAGCATTGAAGCACTCCTCAACTGGCCACTGATGGTCACCATTGAAATCGAAAAAAGTGAGCCAGTTGGGAGTTCCATTTTCTTCGTAAGACTGGTGAGGGAAGCAGTCACCACGGTATATATAGCGACGAAGGTCACTGTGGTCTCGGATACAGTCTGAAATCAATTGGATCGCCTTGTTGTGAGACAGAACTGGAAGCCGAGTAATAACATGATTTGTGAATGACGAGGAATTGAGACAAGTCAACAACTCAAACCAAAACTAAAAACTAGTTCCAATGGAAGTGACATTGTGCTTTCACATGGTTCAATAGGGAAGGGATCGCTCGTCAATTTGGTTTCACGTAAAGTGCTCCAGCACCTATATTGGTACAGAAGCAGCAGTTATGGTAAACTTGTACAAAAGTTAGTAACATCATGCACTAGAAAATTTAACACGACGCTCTTGCCACACGATGGTGCAACATCTCACACTGCATAATTCTGGCGTCAAAAGTATTGGTCCACTTGAACCTACTCGTGGTAATTACACGGTCCAGACCCGACGGATTGCAATCCCTTCGAGCAACTATCAACGCGTTCATCCCTGATTTCTTCAAGTTAACGTACCAAATTTGAGCGGCATTGACGCACGGATTCCGTGTTGCACAACAAACAACCAATGGCTGTGTTTGAAAAAGATCAAATTGGTGGCGATTGAAACACCTTGCATTGAGCAATAGGCTTTGCTCACTGATGACTGAATCAAAAGTTAGCCTCATACTTGTCTCGAACAGTTGTTTTTCACTAGAACAATTGCCACTCATCAGCTTTCATTGGTCTCACTACGTTGTGGTGACCTCTAAGGGCAACAGTGCACACTTGACACGTGTCTTCTTGCCAAATGCTAGCAAAGAAATAACCAGTTTGGACACTTGCGTATTCCCTGCCTTAACTCGGTCTGTGGTGCCTTCTTGCAAGTAGAACTCAGATAAACTTCCGACCTTGTGCGTTAAGTGACGGCAAGTTGCTCGTTTGGCACATCTACAAACATTCCTGAATTCTTTTGTTTGTTGAAAGAAACCTCTTCCACTTTTACTTGTCAAACGCATAGAGCGAGTGACTAAGCTAAATTCTAATTTCTCACCACATGCGATCCCGTTTAATTGAGGTCATATCAATTTGAATTATAAAAAAATTATTTTTTAAAATAAGGTCTTAGAATGAATCCCTATACTTGTTCTCGAAAATGGACATTAAAATGTTAATATTAAAGCCTTAGTTTGCACATTGTGACCCTTTATCGTTGACGAAGCTATGCCTTGGACGCGAATAAGTTCGCAATATTTAATTGTGCACAGGCTTAAATAAAAGCACAATGCCATCTACCATAACATGACAGAGTTCAACTTACTCGAGCGGGCTCAAAGACTATAACATCCATGATTTTTTATTTACTGAGTAATAACAAGCACATGGATTACTGATGGTGCTAAACGAACCAACGAGTTCCAATGCAGACAGCAACCATGCAATCCTAATGACCTCGAGATCCTTAGCGTGCTTTGACGAGAAAGTGTTTGAAGCTTATTTTCATATTTAAATCTGAATGCCCCAGGATAACGTTAACTTCAGCTTCAATAAACTTTGGAATGGGAGTCGTTTTCAGCACCTCAACTCCCATGAAGCCCCGTTTCTTCCGCGTTCGGATCTTGCTAGGATCATAAATGACCCTTCCAACCAATGTGTACGTTTGACGTATTTGCACATATTTAGGAGTAAAAAGTTAACGCGTCCCCAGCAATTTTGTTCCCAAGGTAAGCCGGTCGACCTAGTAACTTATACCAATTTCTATAGACACCCACGGGGAATAAGTGATGGATAGTAATCACATTTCTCCTACTATTTCCTGATTTCTATATTCGGTTTCAGAGACATGCCAAAGTGCAACGCCTGCATAGGTGGCACATTAAAACCCAAGGTTAGAACGATGCAACCGATCACGTGGAGCACAGATAGACCTATTTAAACTGCATGACAAAGCATGGACGAAAATTATTTTTCACATTTCTGATTAAGGTTCTTAAATTAAGTTGATAACCACTAAAACGTAACTCAGGTAAGACAAAAGGAACGGAGGACTAAAGGGTACCAATTGTCTTAAAGATAATGTGAGAACAAACTAATTTACGATTGTTTGCATGTTTTATGGACTTTGATGAAGTTAAGCTAATGAGTTAAAGATAACTACTTATATTGGCATCCCATGCACGTGATATGAGTGGTGCGCGCTGCACCGATAATCTCTTGGGCAAGAAGTGAATAAAGAATACTACAGATAACTTTGAAATGCTCCACAAAGTTAACACCTCCGACCTACCCGAGATGATCGAGTCAATCCCCAAACCAAATAGCAAGAAACAGATGTTAGGTCGTAAAGTTACTGACTAATGTGTAGTTTTCACGTAAATAAGAGGGACAGGGAGACCAAAATAACGCGGTAAGAGGTGGTGGAGCAAAATAGCGCATGTCCATACACCCAGGCAAACGTGCACAAGGGCACAAATATTAGTATGGATTTTGTGCGGCAGCAAGAAAGTAGCAACAAAGCATTGACGAAAAGGAGACATGGCGTTAGCAGAGGAGAAATGAAAGAGCGCTCGAGTGTTTCAGTGCCAAAGTCACATAATTTGGAGGAAAGGGCGGAGAGGGACGGGGAACACCGCTAAAACTAGGATGAATAAAGGCTATCTGGCTCGGGGCAGGAAACGCAGAAAGACTCTATGGCGAACGCATGGTAGACAATAAATAGGTTTGGACGGGATGCGCAACAGGTCATTGAGCCGGCAATAAAGACGAGATGACAGGACTGGCTGTCAATAAACATACACACACACACACACTCACCATCCTGACCATTCGCACCTGCACAAAAACTGACGGTGCGAACACACGGATGCGCGCTGGTGGAATGGCGATGGAGCAATTAAAGGTTCGCTTGCGATTCGGTGGCATGAAAGATTGTGTGGATAATGCAGAATGCAAAATTGAAGTCACAAGTAGAGCAATTCACATTTTCTAGGAACAAACGCGTGCACACAAGAATGGAAATATCACTTTTTGATTTTCATGTGTATGCGTAAAGGCGGTACTGGCACATACGCAGGAATGACAAGTGAATACGTTTTTCTTCGCCTAAATTCGGAGAAGATTGCGTGTGGAAGGTGCGGATGGGAAACAGGAAACAATAATGACAGAACAGACTCTCGATGTAGCTGTACAAGATTGTCAGGGGAGCTAGGAATGGTAAGGATGGGACATAACGTAGCCGAAGCGGAAAGCTCAAACGAAAATGCGATGAAAAACCACGCTATTGATGTATATGTACGTATTTTCGGGAAACGATGCTAATGTCGGACCACTCTAATCTGACGCGCCAGCCCGGAGAAGCGCTTTTCGGTGTTGCGGGCGCCGAAGCGGGGCATCAGACACTTGACCAGGGCTCTTGTCGTGGGATGCGAACGCAGCCAGTCGCTGCTTGAGAAGCTGCAGCTTGTAGGTCATCACAAGAAGACGAACTTCATCTTCACGCCTTTCTGGGGTACGCATAAGCTTCAGGAAGTCGTCAAGTTCAGAAGCAAGTCTAGTCATTGTCTCCTCATTGCGGTTACCAACGTGCGCCATTATTCTTTCTTTAAGAGTCATCACGGTGTTCCAAGCATCACGATAAGGTTCATAAAGGCGCAAGTAGTTGGGATACAACATCTCGAACTCTTCACGGTATGCAGCTGCCTGGCTTGCACTTGAAATTGCCGGGTACAACCTGTAAAAAGAGTAAATAAGTTAATGATAAAAATAAGGCCGAATGGTAAAAGAATATTAGGCATTGAATCCCACCTATCCAACTCGGCGTTTTTGGATGAAATAGTGTCTAAGAGATAGTCCTCGTCGGAGAGATAGGATGACTTCTCTTCGGCGAAGGAATCGAGTCGCTGGTGTTTGCCTGTAGAGGACAAACAGTGGGGATACGACAGGCAAGGGGGAAAACGTTTAAGACTGGCATGGACCAAAAAAACTGCCGGGAAATTTTAAATCATTATGGAGTTAGAACAACCTGAAGAACAAGTAGCGGCAACGGAGGAAACGGTAGCGACACAACTGTCAATCGAACGAATACACACAGAACAGGGTGCCAGCGAATGAAATAAATAAGGCACACACGAGCATGTGTTGATGGTTGATACCTGGGTGACGGGCCGATTAGTCCTTCTACGGCAAATGAACCTGCGCAAATAACTGTTGTCTAATTAACAAAACGAACATAGGCACCGACAATAAATACACATACAACTATCTTATATTGCCAAAAAGCAGTGAAAACACAGTCTCCCGCTTCTGAATCCAGGGTTTAAAAGGCACGACCAGGCTAATAGATCAAGACCGCTCCCCTACGAAATTGGCTGGGGCGGCGTGTTTGGAAAAGGCAAACTAAAAGCACAAATAGTTGGTTGTCGTAGAGTGATTCATTAACTCGGAATTTAGTTTAGGCTAGAGAACAGGAATGATCACCGGTACTTCTGCCTAGGCGAGAACTTTTGCAAAGTAATCTCTGGCTTCATTAGAACATAGGAGTCAAACGTAAGAAAATGACTGAGTTCGCAATTGTCCCAGAAAAGAGGAGATCTTATGCCCATTAGCCCCGACGTAGATTAGGCAGAGGCTTGAACTTTGGCTGACAAGGCGATTGGTTTTCAGGGCACATGAGTTCGGTAAACAAAGAAGAACCACTAGTTTAAAGGCAGACAGGTGGGTGCTTACATGCACTTCTTGAAGCCACTCTCAAACTAACAGAATCTGACTTGATGCAAGCATACTCCAAGCCTCTCCGAAAGTACACAATGGCCTCGACAGCCTTGTGATTGATAGGCTTACGATGAATAAACAACCAAACAAAGGGAATGAGGTGATGTTGAATACTGACCGCCAGGATAAAACACTACACTACCAAAAGCCAGGACAAAAATAAACAAAGCCTATAAACACATCAACTTTCATACAAACACCTTCAATGTTGCGACTGGCGAGTCACGAGCCTTTATTTCATGAAGGAAGCAAGAGAGTGCGAAAAGCTGTTAATTTGCCTATGTAGTCATGAACACGACCATAGCGAATTAAGTCGCAAATTTAAGATTACAGTGGGCAAAAAGTTATGATACCACACAAACAACAGTCGTCTTAAATTGAGGTTTGCATTTGCTTCGTAAATATCTTAAATAACCACCTAAAAAGCAACATTTGAACATGACTGCATGAAAGAGTTAGCTAAACATTGCACGACGTTAACAACCTACTTGTGGTTCGCATAAATAATAATTTAGATATCCTCGTGAATGTTCACAATGCACTTCAGATTAATTAGACCAGTGGCATTGAACGGCAGTGCAAATGGAACACAAGTATTGCTCTGTGACCGAAATCGATTTGCAATAAACGGATCCGAAAACCAAATCACAGGGTCACCAACAAAGGCGAAATTTGCTTTGTCTAAGCCGAGTGATCGTTGTTGGATGCGAAATAGGACACCACAAGATTCTTGGTACATCATTTGAAATCAATTTGGAAGATGGCTAACCGTTTAATGAAGGTTCCCAATTCGGCTAATAGCCAAATGGGTATATGAGATGTATCAAATAAGTGTGGTAAGCATTAGAAGCCAACCAACTCACTTTTTTCAGACCCATTTGCGTCCACCCCTTTTCGGCCAAACTGTGGTGGCGGTGACGTCTCGACGGAAGGCGCGCTGCTGTCGCCGCAGCTACTCGTCTCGCTACCACAACCGTGATGGCGACGACGAATACTGCCGCGATTAGAAAGTGATCCGACCCGTGAAAGGCTGTTTTTCGTTTGCTCGCCATCAAAGCACGTTACGGAATGCTGTGTTTTCTCCGAAGAGGAACGATTTTGTTCAATTAGGGGTGGGGATGGTTTTTTGGAGGGAGGAGCAACTGTGGTACAACGGTGATTGAGGGATGAGGTGGGCGCAAAAGAGAGACCATTTCCTGAGGTAGATGATGAAGAGCTGCCAGAGAGGACCCCACTTTCGTCAGAAGAAAGTCTTGAGCGCTTCGGGGCGCTAGGCTTCACGGCGGTGTTAGAGGTAGGGGGCGCGGCATTAGTGACGCTTCTAATGCTTTTCTGCAATTCCTGGGTTGATGAGTGAGGTGGAATAGCTGACTGGGGCATTTTGGAGCCCTGGCGCTGAGCATACGTCTGAAAACAGCAATACACGGATTTCTAGATAGTACTGGCCCCTTTTGTCTTATCTAGCTGTCCAGGGAGTGTTGTCGCGCTGCAAAGGTAGCACGAAAATTCACAGATTGAGGTGGCGAAATACCGACAATGAATGACCCTCACTATGTGAAGTTTGGTTTAGATTTGACATCACACCAGCAGTCATGCTGATGATACGATTAGGAATGCACATATTCTAAGCCTTTTATAAATTAATACAGTTGTTAAATTTAAATAGAAAATACTTATTGTCTATATGCATATACGGTTGCATGTTTGATAGGCTCATAACGAATAAATTTAATTTGGCCGAACGAAGTCTCTAACGGGTGTACAGTCATTCCTTATTGTTTGCTATGATGTATTTAAAGTGATTTTAATTAGAAAACTTGAAATTCTCCTTACCATTAGAAGAAACCAGTAATTTAAAAGCTTTTCATACTATCATGACAATACTAGGTTGCGCAACTTCGAAAACTAGTTTTGAACGATTCCAATAACACCACAATATAAGGTGATTTATAGAACACATAGCAACGAAAGTTACACGGCAGTAATTTAATAGTCTGATGATTGTATCGTGCGACAGACACTAGAAGGCTAAAAGTTGGAGACCTCGTCCCCCATCTTAAATTGCACTGGCTTAACCCGTAAACATTTGCACAGAAACACACCCTGAGCCACAAGCGAATCTACGAATTACAAAAAATGGCGCTGATTTAAGGACACTCATGCGCAATGGAATCACTCAGGTGATCTGTGACTGAAATCTAAGCCGATTTATTACGAGCTAATAAAATTCCAACGCACCGCGCTGACAATGAGATATGTACTCAGTCCCTGAGGTTTACCATTAAAGTAGGCTTCACAGCCAAAGAGACACTTAAAATTGTAGTTACAAGAACCAGCTCCCTCCAAGGATCAAGACATCTGCATTTTGATGTTCGAAGTTTGCGGATGATTCCACGTTGATTGCAAGCTAAGATGGTAACATTAGGCAACAAGAGCCGATGACGGAAGCAATGTAGGATGACTGTATCGCAGGCAAAATGAGGTGACAAGAACCCAAAACATTACCATCGAAAACTGTTTAAAATCAGGTGTTTCATTAAAATTTTCATAGAATATGAGTCAGTTATACGACAAACAACTCGGGTTGGTAAAAATGTGGAAAAGTAAGACATATGCTACTCACATGGCGCAGTCTTGCTTCATTGAGTTTCCAGTTTTCCAACAAAGCCGGGGTAATACCATACTGAGCGGCGACTGTCGCTTCTGGAATGCCAGATGAAAGAAGATCCAGAGCAGCAATTTTTTTCCCCAAAGCGTGGGGCGCCGAGGGGGCGGTTGCACGCGTGGGTTTCCGCCCAAAGTCTTCTATCCCCGAGAGAGGTGAGTTTTGCCGGCTTCCGGGTGTCATACTTGATACCGAAACACCTTCAGCAGGAACAGGGCGGTTGCTAATGGTGCTGGGAGAAGAAGATTGTATTTTTGCCTACAAAGTGAATGTGATAGTTATAAAACGTGAAACAATGCCAATTAAGAATTGTGTTAAAATTAATTAAATAACTACGTATTCCTGTTGATTCGCCACAACTTAAGTCGCCGCAAAATACAAATAATACTTAGCGAGCAAGGAATGCGCTTGCGATGTTTAACTTTATTCGCTTATCTCGTCCCAGGTCTTGTAAACTAGGTGTCTCCCACATAAATCAAGCATGCTCCACGATTATACAAGGGCGAAAATTTTTAATAATTATCTGTCATCAACTAATTAAAATAAAACACGACCACGTTGTGAGTTGGACGGGACTGTAACAACGAGCAGTGTCGGATCGTAACCTAATGGAACAAAATGCAGCACTAATGAAAACACTCGTCCAAGATTTTAATCTGCTTAAATTTGCCTTAACTAACTAATTTTTACGTAGAAATTCAAGGGTTCAATAAGGTAGTCGATAATTCCCGGAATTGAAGTTAGTTGAAGTTATTTTGCCTGAGTGGATTTCATCGACAACTAAGGAGTGCAAATACAAATCTGATGGAAGTGTAGGCGTGGTTTGTGGGTTAAATGGCAAGAATTGTCTGTGTTGTCGCAGAAAATACTATAATTAGTAATGGTTGACCCACGTCAATTGAGAGAAAAAAACGTTAGCAGGAACCACTAGGAGAGGGGTTAACTATTACAATAAAACATCGAGTGGAGCTTGATTCTCCCACGCAATAGCGCAATTGCAATCAATTGCGTAGACATCTAGCAAGTTCGCTTATGCACACTAACATAGGTAACTTCAAAACAAAGCTAATGTACAAATGTGAAGTTGCATGGTTATATTATAAACACTCAAATGGCTAAATATACCGGATTCAAAAGTTATTCAAAACATAAAGAATTTTTCTGAAACTATGGGACTGAATACATGCTTCAATCCCTGTACTTTTTAGTCAGGTGAACAGAGGGCCTGGGACCAACCTATGCTTTATCTGTAAGCAGAAGGATACAATAGGCGACAAAAACCGATGGTTAAGAATGAGGGTAAGCATTGTAACGCGTGTTAAAATCGTGTTCGTCAAATTCGAAGACTTAGGCGTTTACTTTGGAGCATTGAATGGTTAAATACAGGAATTCCCAGATCCTAGTGGCAGTAAATTTCCCCATTAGTGACCACATGAACAGTTAAAAAACCTCTTGAAATTCAACAAAGAGAGATGATACCTATTGTGCCCCAACAAGCTATTTGGGGGTACAAATTAAGGAGACGGGAGGCAAGTTAAAGGAACAAATAACGCTTGTTCCACCGACAAAAAGTAAGCAAAGGCGGGTGCTCTAGTTGAACAAATTAATCATGTATACGTGCAGGTCTAGCAGACGATAGATAATGATAAAATAACAAGATAGCCTGTCAATGGGGACGTGTCTGCCACGGTATTCGAAACTACAGCTTCCTCAAATGATGGACCTAAATAATGAGCCTCAAACAGAATAGATTTTGATTTTAGGTTTACTATTGCACACTAAGATGTCTAAACAGTATTAACAAAGAGTTCCCATAATGAAAAAAGGCCCTCTGTACTTTTATACATGTAAACTGCTATTTCCTATCAAGCTTATAAATTGTTTCGACATGATGGCTTGATTGCAGATTTGCATAATAAAACTACTTGCCTTGAGAGACGCAACGGTGGAACGTTCTGAAGGCGAATAACCAGGCCAATTCGGCTCAATCACATTGAAGAACACTTGAGCCAAGTGATATTCACCCTGTCTCCCAAGCCGCCCGACTTTGCTCAAAATGGCATCCACTTGGTCTTTTTGTTCATCCGTTAAACCGTCTCGTCTAAGACGCAAAATCAGTTCGGGCCGCTGATACGACTGGATGGCAAGTAGATGGATAATACGATCCCTATAAAGGCACTACGAGTTGACAACACGAACATGGGCGAGAGACAAGAAATTGATAGCAATTTTTACCTTAACTGACGCGAACCAACTTCAGCGTTTGCTATGGCGGGACTTTTGTTAGCAGTTACAGACAGGGGGCTGCAAGTACGGATAAGAGATACGGAAGGTGGGGTTCTTGAATCAAGGGCGCGTGAATTAGGAGGTGTAGGAAAAGATCTTGAGTTCAAACTACTGCGAAAGCATGAACCTTTCGTATTTGAGACCAGTGGACGTTTTGATTGTAGTTTTCGTTGGTCCTTTTCAGCTTCACTCAATCTCAACTTCGCAGCCGAAAAACTATCATCATTCGCGTGCACCGTTAGTCTCGAAACCGCTTTTCCTAGGTTTACAACACGAGATCTGATTTCAAGTAGGCATATAAGATAAATACAGAAGCATACCTTTGAAAGTTGATAAAGTCGAGTATTCCACCAGAGCTCTGGTGAAGAGGTGATATACTAAGATCAAAAGATTCAGTGGAATGATTCCCCGCAATAGCTAAGGTCTTTAGAAACCATTATCAACAATTGCACGCCGAATTACCCCTTGGTTTCCATCTATTGTTAACTTGATAGGTTTTGACTGAAAAGAATTTGAATCAGAACGAATAATTGGCAAACCTGCTTATGGGAAACGGACTGAAGTGTTCTCAGGGCAGAATCAGTAAGCTTAATGTGAAAAATTTCAATGTCATCGCGACTTCCGTTGCATATTTTATATTCCGATTCAAATGATTTATTCATGGACACCACTGACACGAAAGAGGAAGGATAGTTGATTGCTACGAAACCCGCTGCGAACAGCTGATTTCAAAAAAATGACCTTAACAAATACGATAAACAAAACTTTAACAGAGAATATTTACGATAAACCAAAAGATTCTAAAGTTGTGTATTAATAAAAACCCATATGACTTCTGAGCCAAGGTTCATTTATATCGATAATTTAATTCAATACGACAATTCAATCGATTCTTCCATTAATTGGAAAAAATTGTTTGTCTAAAGTTAAAATTATTTACCCGTGTGCAGTGTTCACAAATGTTTTAGCCAAAATTCATTTACCCATTATCCAGCATTGTGATATTTTATTTCATCATTTTTAAAATTGCAATTTTATTGCTGTCTTTCCTTTGAAAATCTTGTCGAAGTGTGACGGCACGTCCAAACTTATTGAAATAAAAATCCTAAGCAATTAAAAAATAAACACTCCGTTATTACAGTCAGCAATAATTTTCACAACAAATTTTTTTCCAAAAAAATTTAGGATATCACAGCTGATTTCAGCAAATTGAATGTTCTCACTCCAAATTCAATCAGTGCCTCTGCACGTAGATTTCATCTTGATTTGAACGGTGATTGACATTGAAATATGTCCGGGGTATCCAGAACCACAAAGTCACTATGGTGGCAGTGGCTCTGCCGCCGCCTCACACTAGGCTCTGCTTACCAGTGTGGGGCGCTTGTATGCTGTCGTCGAGAGGCGTTTGCCTGTTCCCATGAAAAAATCATTATGCGCATAGCAAGGAAAGTTGATGAGGGTTG
>UXSR01006064.1:2326-13003 GCA_900604375.1 Mesocestoides corti | reverse complement strand
CGGTGGATGTTTCGAACAGGAGGCACTTAACTCAAAAGTGTAATTTTACTGTCATGCTATGTTGCTCGTCTTCTTATTTACGGCGGAGAATGACCAACATTTCGATTCGGACTGAGCATCCGTCAATGTTATAGTTATGACAACCCATTTACTTTAGTTCTGATATGAATTACAAGGTGCCATTACATGTTATATCTAATGAACAACTCGTACCACTTTTCCCGTTGGTAATTGTTTTTTTAATTAACTCTGGTTACATCTTAAAGTACTTTTCAGATGGTTTCCAGTTACCAGTTGCTCGATGATGTCACATATGCGTAACAACAAAAATACAGTACCTTTACCGTTTAACTTTTGCTAATCGGTTTAATTTTATTTCATTTGCAACGAAACCGTATTTCCATAACAAGTATTTGTTTTTTTGTGAACTACTTGCCCTGTCAGTAAGCCAAGTATTAGTGGCGAACGCCTTCCATGCTATTGGGTCTGTCGACTTTATGAAATCATAGTTGTAATTACTACTCTGATGGTTGTATCACTAGAGGGTTCTCGTGCTTCCCAACATGGACGACATCGTTGTGCCACTGCTTATGTCTGAGGCAATTTCGCAATTCCAATGCTGCGATCCCAGTGCACCAGGTCACACTGATGAGGACGCCTCATATTCTCTTTCGCAACAGAGTGGAAACGTGTCGGAGGGAACGACAGCAACTGTCAACACAGAAGCCCCGTCTTAACTCGCATTTTTTGATTAACTCCCCTTCTGTACCTTTAGTTTGACGCTTACGCCGCCACCCTCTCATACATGTGATTTGAACTATTTTATCTGGGTTCCAAGACTCGGAATTCGGTTTCTTTTACTAAAATGATGTATTTCATTCCTCGGTAATACTCTGGCTACTGGTGTTATACTATCAGTAAGCCCAAATGGAATGAGCAACGTTAGGGTCCGTGACATCTGGCTAACGCCGGTTTCAGGTTAAAGCTCAACTACGTTACCACAAGTCTGACTCAAAGGATGTACTAAAACTGATTTGGAGGGGCGTAATGTTGTTTTGTGTTTTGACATACACGAATTGTAGTTGTAGTTTGAAACGCGAATTTAACTGTTTGAAAATGAAGGAGCAATGAAATCAACAATTTATTGGTAGCTGGGAAGAATTTAATGTCTGGTGATTGGATGTAAAGGCACATATTACAAGCAAAGGAAACACATTAGGGAGCGAGGCGCTCATAGTACCAGCCTTCTTCCCCAGCTTTCGCAAACTCTGGGACTTCTTCGTTTTGGTCTAGTCGAAAGAAGAGCAGCCGGTCGTGGAGACGATTGGTTTGGCCCTGCCAGAACTCCATTCTGTCTGGCATAACCGTGTAGCCAACCCTGTTAAAAAATTGAAGTCGTTGGTGTTTATATTAATTAAATATATTCGAGTCTACCTTACTAGGTAACAGCATTTACTATAAGAATGTGCCAAGCAGTGAGGGAAGAGAGATGAACTGAACCTAAAGATAGTGGACTCACCACGATTGTGGCTTGGGGACGGTATCGTCATTCTGGAATTTCCTTTGAGCGTTTTCAAAGTCACTTAAAAGTTGCTAGCAAAGTCAAAAAACGGTTAGTTATATCCATGTACGTTGTGATGTTACGTGAAAAGGTGACACTGCTTTAGAGTTACTTTGTCTGATTTAATCGGCATACTTTGATCACTGACGTAAGCAGCCACTTGGCTGCTTTTTGGACGAGAATTAAAATAGTCCACAGACTCAGCGTCAGGCAAAAGGTCTGCTTTCCCATCAATACGAACCTGGGATAATGAAAAAATGTGTTAAGCAGTTGCATTTCAAAAGATAAACACGAAAACAACAGGAAGCGTCGATTTTGGATACCTGACGCTTCAATGGCTCCCAGTAAAAAAGGAGACTGACGAATGGGTTATGCGACTAAAGTCAGTTATATCAAATCATCTCAATTACAATGTCCTGTCCTTTTTTGCTTGCAGAATTGGTATAAAAATGAAATCCCCGATGGTCCAGGCCCTTCAACAATACATATCTTGAACTTGGACGTCCACACCTAGACATTTTACAAGCATATAGCTGAAACCTACTTGGAAACAGTAGAAAGAACCATGGCATTCGGTTCGTATAAATTAGGGTACGCTAATGCTTCCTCGAACCATATTTTAAATTGTTCAAAGGGATGTTTTGATTTAATGCTGCAATCGTATAAGCGATCCAATTCAGTTCGATAAGGGATGCGCAGCGCTAAAAAAATGCCTTATATGAGTGTGTGGACAAACATTTTAGGTCAAGGAGTGGCATTTCAATAGTCAACCAAATAAAGAAATTACAAACACCGACCCTTGAAAAGTCAAAAGAATTGTGTACATAAGCCTGACATGACCTTGGAAAAAATGTGGTTGAACAAAACTGGTTTTAGTGGTGATAAAAAGAAAAAGTTTGATTGCAGTAAAAAAAGAACCGCTGTGTTAAAAAGACGGTATTAAAATGTTTAAGTAAAATGACCTTAAAAATTATCTCACTCGAGAAAATTAGGACAAAAATTATTCATTAATTTTGATGTACTGAACGTCACCGGTATTTTAATCGAAACCTGCTACTACAAGTTTGTACTTGGCCACAGAAAACAAGTAATAATTGATTTCTAAAAGCATTATAGCAACTACATTCACCATTAGCATCTATTTTTTTCCACCCACCAAAATTTATCCTCAAAATTATTATATCACGCAAGTTTTTAATAAAACGCGGCATCAAGACTAAAATTGCTGTTAATAATATAAGTGCCTCTCAACGTACACTTGCAGATGCATTTTGTGGGAGCACAACATGCACTTATTGACCGCAAAATCCTTTATCGGGTTTTTTTAAATTGTAAACAAACAAAATTGAGTTATTTAAATGTCTTTAGAGATATTGGTAATTATCCCCATGTAAAAATCTAACGGCTGCGTCAAGCAACGCCTTTTTGCTGGAAAGTGGAACTCGAGACGGAATAGGCTCCAAAATGTATGTTTCGCACAGACATTTAGTGCTGCCTGAATACTTATCCCCAATTTCTTTATGAATATTTGTTTCCCGTTTTAAGAAAATGCAGGATTATAGAATTGATAAGGGTACATTCAAATCGCTGCATTGGTTTAAGGTAAATATGCAAGCTTGTGTTTCCAATTAAGGCGGTACTGCAAAATTCGTTGTCATGCATTCCTATCCCATTATTTCTACATTTTATTTTAGATAGCCATAAGTTGAATGAATAACATTATGATTTAAATTCATATCCTACTAATTGAAAATTAGACATGCTGATATCTTAAATCAGATATTGCGGGTTAACTAGCCTGTCAGCTTAAGGTTTTTGGCACAACCATAACTTTCCTACCGAAAATCTTATTTGTTTTTAACTAATTAGATTGTACATAATAATCTGCAGACAACAGTTGATTATCAAAACAATTGAAAAACGACATCCAGTTATATTTTTACACTTATTTTAATGGATACAAAGCAACAAATAGGATCTCAGGAGAAAATTAAATGACGCCTGTAGTTCAAATATCTACGCCAATAGCGTAAAAGTTTAACAAAACCAATAATTAGGTTTTTAAACGCAGAATCGGATCATTTCCGTCATGGTTTTAAGAAGTTTGGGAACAAGTAAAAAATATTGGGAACGCTAAAATGGCGTATTTTTAAATTAGCACTTCGCTTATGTTAGCTATAAGTAGACAGTTCATAAGTTCATAATCAGTGTTTGGTAAAGTTTAAGTCAGCAAATTATTTGTCGCTCACCGTAAGACGTTTACGTGGCACTAATATAGAAATGGTAAAACGTAAATGAACATAAATTTTTGCAATAGAACAACATTTTGGCATACACCCATGGTGATCTGCAAAATGTACACGGTGGTCAAAAAAGATTTAAGGAATTTTTCTTAAATGCTCACTTTTTACAGGAAAAATTCCCCTTTGAAACGGAAATGTGCGCATCCTGTTTTTGTAATTCTTGCGACTAATAATTAATTCAAAGTAGATTGCATGACAATAAATATTAATTTTTAGTGCAGATTACACAGATTAACTGGCTATTTGGAGTTGCAAATATTTTAAGAACAGACTTTAAAATAATTTTTTAGCTTTACTTTATTACAAATAGCAAATTAGTTTACAAGAGTGGTTGCACCAAACAAATTATAGCTTCGGTATATGTCATTACTTTGAACAGAAACGGAAAAGGACCTTTCTTTTTTCCAGGTCTTAAAAGAATGTACATCTGTTTAGTATAATATCTGCTACTTACGTTTTGTTTTATTGTTCCGCCGTATGTCTGCGAATTTTAGGTTTTTCTTATAAAATGACTCGGCGCTGTGTTAGGTCGTTAATGCGATGTTATGCTGTAATTTTCAACGGTCCCACTAAACATATTATGCGAAAAAAGCGGTTTGTCATTGGTCGGCGTGAAAAGGACTTCGAAAAGGATCTGATACTTGAATCTTCCTTGATATCCCGGCGGCATTGCGAGTTAACATGGTTTGCTGGTCGGATTTTCCTTAAATGTCTGGGGAAAAATGGGATATTTATCAATGAAAATCATAGGCAACCAGGGAGTATTCTCTATCGGCTTCCCAAAAGGTATGATTTTTCCAACCTACTTGTATCCAAATTGCATTTTTATTAAATTTTCCTTAGATCTGGTCTATCTGATTTTTTGAAATTTGTGATAAGCGCAGGAGACAATGAGTGAAGTTATATTTGTTCCGCTTACCAATATCTGAATGCTATTTGAAGCCTAACACCAGAAGTTCAATGATTCATCTTTTTACTTTTTTTTTACTTTGCAGATTGCATGGGTAGAACATATTGTTATGTTAACGGACTCTCAACATTTACCTAGCCACGTTCTTGCTTTATGTCATGGATTGTTTTGCGTTCGTAAACCCTTTTGTTAATCTAATCTGTTATTAACCCGATCTATTAAGACTAAAATAATGTTATCTTTCACCACCTCTGGTATGTTCGCAATCTTTGTTTGTGTATACATCTACACCAAGGAGTGGGTTATGTTGTTTTAACATGTTTTAAGGTGTTTTTAATCCCTATATTAGTTCATTCGGATTTTGGCTTCAAGGATCGAGTGAGAAATTTTCCTTCGCACCTGGAATACAGATTTTTCATTTTTTTACCTTTAAATTGATTATGCTACAAGAATGCTTCAAATGCCTAACTCACCGTTTATTAATCTGGATTCTGTCGTATAATTGTTTTTATCAGTGGCATTAGTGCCTGTTATAACATTTTACATCGACTTTCCTCGTTTTGTTTTTTTTAGATGCCATATTCGTTTCCCCAATACTTCATTAAAACTTCTGGTGCAGTGTCAGTCCAAACGTTTAACTGATTCCGTCAAAAGGCCCAAACGCCTTAATGTGATCCATGAAAATACAATTGACAGTCCACAGCATCTTTCCGATGTCGAGGACAAGGAACTTAAAATATGTAAAAGTGCAAGTTTAACCGTCTCCTATGCTTCAACAAATCGACGTAAGCAGTTATTAACCACTATTTCACCCAGCAAGTCTCTCATAGTGGACAACGTACTGAACGGTAAACAGACTGAGTAAGTGCTTGTTATATTTTCGTTGTTGATATTAAGAACTTACATTATTTTGCGTTTAACTTCGGTTCCAGTTCCACACAAATCTCTGAAACATTTAACCATCAACAAAGCCAGAAGCCCCAAATCTTAAACACAACTGTCGTGTCTCTTGATCAACCGACTAGTACACCGCTGCTCTGGGACATCAACTCGGAATCAACTGGCCCGTTCATCAGCACAGTTAAACCACCTTATTCTTTTGCCCAACTCATTGTTCAGGCATTGGCAAGTCAGCCTACGCGTCGCCTAACGCTATCAGGTATTTATCACTTCATCAGCCAAAATTATCCCTACTACCGCTTGGAAGACAAGGGCTGGCAAAATTCAGTTAGACACAATCTTTCATTGAACAAACACTTCTGCAAGGTATGTCATTCATTTTTATTTTGTTTTTAATAGCTTTACTCACTTTGACGTTTCTAATTTTTAATTGATTATCCTTATACAAACCTTTTACTATTAATGTCATAAACCAGTTTGGTTTTGCCAACTTATCAAGTTACTACTTGCGGTACAGTCGTCTTAGATTACAACCTTTTTCACTTACTAGTGATGGTAGGATATTTTGTTCAAGGAAACAGTCCGTCTTTATTGTAACAACATGTAATTAATTTATTCGCTTGTTAGTCTAACTTATTTTGACTTTGTGGCGTTATTTTAACTCATGATCTAGTCGTAAAGTGAGGCCAACTCACCTGTTCGTGTTTCTTAATCTAGGCACCGCGAACACCAGACGAGCCAGGGAAGGGTTGCTACTGGTTGATTGATCCACAATTTGAGGAGCGTTTTATTAGTCAAGCATTCCGCCGTCGCCGATACCAAGACGACCAGCGGGCCACAGTCAGGCAGCATCAACAGTCCACCACTATCACCACCTATCAAACCCTCCATCCAGTTACCCAGCAGTACGCCTTCATCCCTTCATCGTGGGGCGCCAGTAAGTCAAGCGTAGCCTTTGGCCTTATCAATGCTGGTTCGTTGAGCTCATAGAATTCAAATCCCTTCTTGCAGATATATGCTTGGAAAAATCTGCACTTATCCCAGTCAACTAATCTAATGTTATAATTTCACTTCACCGCATTTTTCAATACATTTTATGGCTGACTATTTACCCACTCTAATAATGTTTGTTGTGGCGTTATTCTCGTGAAATACACTTGATTAACTGCTCGTCGAGTCTCTCCTTTTGATAAACGTGGGTTGTCGTCGGTAAAATGTTAATCCTTGGCTATTTTTCCTGCTATACAATATCTAAGTTCCGCAAAATTTTACCAAACAAATCTGCATATATGTGAATACCATTGAATAACCATCACACAATCCTTCATAACGCGCGTGCTTATTGGATAACTAACTCAGTTTTACCTTATTTTTATTTCCTCAAACCTCTCGTTTACAGGAATCAAAACCATCGTCACCTTCAATAAGTGTTTTGAACCCCGAGCCCGTCAAAACTCGTTTTTCCCTTATTAGTCAATTGATCTACCTGATGTATATTTTCACTGTTTTTTGGATTACGCTCTCCTCTTCATGCAGATCCCAGAAGGCCCTTGTGCACTGCCGCCCAAACCTCGGCTCAGAGTAATCCTGTCCTGGCAGCCCAGCTCGCTTTGCCATCAGAAAGTAGTCCGAAACTGGGGACTAAACGAATCCTTGTTTTACGCCATCGCACACCAGTACCTGTAGCCGCCTCTTCAACTTCTTTGACAACCATACTGATGTAATGACGTTAGGCATTTATCATCGCATCTACGACATACTTGAACCCTTTGTAACATTCCACCGACTCAGTTGGCTGTGTAATTTTTTTGCACCGACTCTTGCACTGGTATAATTTTTTTTGTTTTTTGTCTTTTCCTACGCACATGCCTTGCTTAAATTAAATGTGTACATTTACCTCATTAGTCCATTGGTAACATGGGGATGTGGGAGAGGCATTGATACCCTAGCTTATTTTTAGGTCTTGTGTGTTAATTTTTAGGCTTCCAGTCGAAAGTAATTTCTCGTCCACAGAAATCGTCCTGGATACCCACACGAGTTTTCCCTAGATTTTGTTTCTGGAACTTGGATGTTAGCCTTAGTCAACGATTCTACGCTCGTTTAGTCTGGAAATGCTACCGTGCATTGGGACATTTGATTTACTTGGTATTTTTAGGAAAAAAGTCTTGAAGTTGGCAGAAAATTAGCATCCTGTGAGAAAAACCCAGCGCTCACAATTGGTTTGGGTAAAATGGTTCCGGAGTGGCCAGAACACATTACTATCGCAGACCCTAAGAAGCAAGAGAAGGCAGTCTCTCATTCAAATCTTCGAAATTAGGGGCTAAATCAAGGGCTGTGATAGAAGATAGCGTGTGGCGCACTGTGCAGTTTTGAATGTTCTTCATCTGGATTCAGTAGTCTTCGCTTTTGTGGGGGTCACAAATTACTATCCGCGCAAAAGGTGCCTTTTGCCTAAAACAGCATATTTTAAGTATTTTCGGCCGTAGTGAGGCGGCGAAGTCTGTCAGCTGAGTTTCGTTACCTACATCACGGGATACATCACTAATGACAATAAAAACAAATCTAAAACGCTAGCCTACAGCAGATGTTTGGCAGAACCTAAGTTCGCTTGCATTGGCCAGAGCGGTCAATTTCTAGGAACCAGCAGTGCCATGAATTCAACTAAGATATGCACGCGTCCCCTTGCTGTACCCACATCGACCTAACATCTCTATGTTGCAATAAGACAACTTGTGCAATATCAAGTCACTATAATAACGGAAGTGAGGTATACAACATACAACAATTTAATATATCACACCTGCTTTGTTTCAGGAAGCCGCAGGATCGAGTAACTGGCATTCTCCAGAAGACGTAAAAGTTCGTCATAGTAATTCATCCCAAATCTCATGTTTTCTTTGGCTTCTTCCTCCGCCTCTTTACGGGTCTCGCGAATCCACTTATCAAAAAACTTTCTAACTTTCCGTCTCTTCACTTCTGGTTTATGGGGAAACATTTCTGATGGCGAACAGATCCGTGATATATGCAAAATGGCCCCCATTATTCGCTGGCGGTTTGAGGTATCGTCTGTCAAATCGGGATCGAACAAAGTACTTATCGCTGCTTGACAAAACCCATACTTTGGCAAATCAGCTACCAAATTTGTTCTACAAAAAACGATTTTGCATGTAGATACATAGGCAGTGACTTGCTACTTTAAAAAGTGAAAAGTAAGGCACACCAAACGTAGCATATGCAGAACAAACTTAGGAATACGATTAAAAATGTAGGATTGTCAATATCAAATTGTGGACAGAATACTGAAGCGTCCTCCTCAGTTATTTTTGTGTCCTGTAAAACATCTCAAAACGAGTCTTTCATTCTTGAAGCCATAAGACACTTTTGTTTACTCTATTTAGCCTTAAACGGATCTCAAAAACTAAGGAATTGTACGCATGGTAGCTTAGACATGGAAATCCTAACGCTTCAGCAGTGGCATCACGGAAGCTAAAACTTTACTTCGAATATGTTATCAAACACTTACGGCACGTACAGTTCGCATTGATCCGATTTTTTCTGTTCCTTTTTGGAGCCAGTAATGTTCTAAAGAGATGAGGTTGGACAACTCAATAAAAGAGCACTACAGGAAGCTGGGGCTATCAAGTAGGTAAACTCTATTTATTTCAAAGTACTATAGACAGGCCTACTAATTTCGTAAATCCAAACCATGATCGATAGCATGTTTGTCTCAACAACACAAAGTGGCTAACTCAAAGAAAAAAGATACAAACTGGATTTAAGCGGCACTCATACTACTACAAATAAATCCCAATAATTAGTTTAATATAAAAGGTTTTTCAAAAGTGTCCCAAAAATGGATATTATCTGTAAGAAAATTAGACCTAATTTTTATTGTTTACAATTTAATTTTAACAGAATAGCAATTAAGATAATTAAAAATAAACCAAAAGTTGTCAACCATAACAAAAATTAAAATAGAATTTGTCACACGAAACTTACTATGCAGTACCCAAAGTCATGTTTAGAACTTTAATTCAACGAGTTGCATAACAATTTAACTGTCTATGGTGTAGTTGGTGAACATTGATCCCAAAATATTTTTAAAAAAAAACCACATTGACGCGATTGTAATTAAAAAACATCAAGTCATCAAAAGGTTTATGAAAGAGCTCTAACATGCCTGCTCTGCAAGAAGATCACCCAATAGCGAAAATAGCCTAGCTTTAAGCTTGCCGGATGTCGGTTTTATGCGCAGCGTGTGATAGAGTAAAGAAAATCCAACCGGAGAGCTTTCATTTGCCAGTGGGCCGAAAAATGCTTTTTGCGCCAGCGGAAAGTGACGCAAAATGGTCGAAACCGTAAACAAACACTGTGAGATCAAATTACTATCAGGAAAGGATGAGCGCAGTTCTCGATGCCAAATCATAACGATTTGGTCAAGAAGACCAGCCTGATACATTGCAAGCTTAACAGGAGGATTCCTATCATCAAAATAATTATGTTATTAGAGATTTTAGCATATACTAACCCCTGAAGGGCAGCAGCAAGGCATGAGAAGATGCCAATTGTTTGATTGGTCGACGAAGATGCCAGTTGTGACACCAATGATGCCAATTTACCCTTGTTCGTAAAATCGACGGCATAATCATACTGAAAGCATTATACTACAATCAAAATACCTCTCGTAGCCTGTCCCCAATGTCTTCAAGTATCACAAGTGATTCTTCTTCTGTTCTGGAATCAAGGTAAGTTTTGAAGAGATTATCTAAAACTAGGGACTCCGATTTCCTAGAATCAGATACTTCCTGATGGTACGGTTTACGTTCAACATAGGATTTGAGGCTTCTTCTAGGACCTAATGCTGAATTCTAAAAATTACGATCTCAAAAATTAAAATATTTTATGACTTGCATCGCCATCCAAGGCTTCGTCATCTTGAGAATGAATCAGGTCATTTTTAAAACTCACGGTTTCAACAGCTAAAAAACGTATAGAATCACCTT
>UXSR01006063.1:489-13059 GCA_900604375.1 Mesocestoides corti | reverse complement strand
ATTTCACATCCAGGTTAGAAGCGTCAACCAAGTCGGCGTCAGTGCACAGGTTTAAACAGAACGGTGAAGTGTGTTTAATAGAACATTTGTTCGGCACATTGCTAAGGCAACACCCTTTAAACAAGGAAATAATCGCAATCTCGAGTGAGGCATTGTTACAACAGAGCAAGTGACGCCTCTAATACCGCATTCTGCAGAAACACGCCTTCACACACACCGGAAACGAGTTTAATTGACTGATTAAATGTTAGTTACAGGAAACCAGTTACGGCATGCAGCAATCTTCCTTGAGGTGTCCAGTCTGAGACGGTGTTGGTGTGTGAAGGTCGTTGGTGGTAATGCAGGTTACAACACAGCCGTCTGGTTAGCCAAATAACTACAGGGTTTCACATTCGAAGGCGTGCAAAGCACGCTGATTGTTTGCGATTTTCGAATCTACGAATGTTTTCTTGCTGCAAAGTGCGTTAACAGCGAAAATGCGTCACTAAGGTAACGCGGCTCCTGTCAATCTGCGTAACGCATCCAAGTGGGTGAAGGAAGGCACAGGCAATTGTTACAGCTGATTTCTGTGAAAATTAGTGAATTACCACGATAACATCTCGTAATTTCTTTGCTTTCAGTTAGTCACTTGAATGCCTGAACAGAAATCGACAGTAAGGCAAAAGCTAGTGTTAAAATTGGGTATTTCTTAAACAAAATTAGGTGCAAAGGGAAAACTTTCTCGTGTTTTATTTCTTTCTCAAACTCAGCTAAAGAGGCAGTAGTGACGTTAATGATTTTATATGTTCTGCATCGGATGTAAAAACAACAATGCGCAATCGTAACCACTACCGAAGATTTGTTTAAAACGTTGGATTTAACCTTGATGTGAAAATCTATTTCGGGACAGAGGATACATCCATTGGGCTGCTGGTCTATTTAACAATTCCTTGATTGGGCGGACCGAATAATAAACGATTACTTACGAACTGCGCAGATCGTGTTTAGGGTTACAAAGTAGACGCGAAAATGGGCAAACACTTGATTTAACGCGTCAATATACGATGAGAGGATTCAATCTATCTAGTCAGTTAAACAAAAACGTTTTGTTTAAATCGGAAGCGAGACAGAACATCCACAAGAGCCATCGAATGACTAAAATCGATATTTGTTGTTTGGGGAACATGTACACAGACAGTTTTAACCCCTTTTATCATTTTTGTACAAATTTAAGTAATTTTGGAGGTCGTCGTTTTGTGCGTAAAACAGCGCCATCATCGACACTATTTCGAGATGGAAACGTCGAAAGGAGTGATTGTGAATGGAGGATGCAGCTACAACTGTCCAAAAATAATTTGTGGTGACCCAGCTGATGGTTGTGCAAGCCTTGAAGGGGTAATGACAAGTCTGTTTGTACATGCGTGTAGTGTGCGTAGAAGTCGTGGCTAGACTAAGTGTGCCAGGGTCAGTGTTCTCTTCGTTCTCTTTCAAAAAACCGATTAATTTTGAAGATGCTAATAAGCATTAGGTTTCAGCAGAAGCTGACAGTTAAACCGAATTTCTACTATCATGCCACGCACGTGGGTGAGTTTGGCGTTCTTCTTTATGCCAAATTTACGCTGGCAACACAAATTTGCCCCAGGCATCGTGCGTCAGGCAGTCAGCAACACTGCCGCTGTAGTTTACACTGGTAGAAATAGGCAAACATTTTTGCCTATTTACTCGAAAGTGAAATAAAACTGTGCGCGGGATTTGTGCAATTAATTTATGAATAAAACAACCAGCATAATGCAAAGAAAATATCCGAAAAAAAGTCACCTTCGAATCCGCCAAGCTAGCCCTGCCGTGTAGTTTCAAATTCCACATGAAAAAATCCAAATAATTCGTGGAGATTTTTAAAATAATTATCCTGAAAACCACTGAAATGCAGTTGATGTTATTGTGGAGAGCAACTGATCACGGTGGCTTGCCAGAGCGTAGCCATTCATCAAGGCTATTCATCGACTTAACCAAGCGCCGATCTGATTGGCTAGCTGATCGACTCGTCAACCAATGAGAAAACCGTGTAACGCCCATAGGTTGCAGAAGCAGGCATCACGTGTGAATACTTGGGTTACTTTAGGTAATCTCAATGCCGCAATTATTTGCAAACTTTTTTTTGAATTTAGGTCTTACAGGTGGGACTTGTGTCACCTGGATGCTGGATTATCACATGGTGCGCGCTGTTTTTAGGTAAGGAAATTTTGTAAACTGCAACGAGTGGTCTTCTTTTACCGAAAGCATTTATGAAGCAGCGGTCTCAGTTCACTGCCTGCAAAATATTCTGTGTAAAAAAGAATTGACTAGCAGACCATGAAAGCTGCCTTTGCAAATGTTATACTTCACAAGTGAATGACACAGCCATCAGTTGGCGTGGGAACTTATTCATCAAATGAATGTATCAGGTAGGTGTAATCCGATCATGTATTTATAAAATAAGAAATCAATAACATGAAATATGCTAACCAAATTGGGCTAGCTTTCATTGACTGTTGAGAGTAAAATGTCGACATGGACTAGAGAGTGTACAAAAGCAGAAATTTCGATTGTGGGTTTCTGCATTCGGCGTGTTTAAGCAGCAACAGTGCGTAATCTCCTTAGAAAATGAATTGATTGACATGGAACAACGTGGTTTTTGGACAAAGAAGTTTCCCGAACCCTCAAGTCTACCTCGTCTGCTCTCACAATGTCCTCAAAAGTGATAAGACATGAATGCTGAAATTTACTTAAAAACGTGTAAATCATTGAGTCGGTTAAGATCTGGCTTGACGTGAATTTAGAAATGCCGTCCAACGTTTGAATTCTATCTGTGAA
Source organism: Mesocestoides corti (assembly GCA_900604375.1). Taxonomy (NCBI): domain Eukaryota; kingdom Metazoa; phylum Platyhelminthes; class Cestoda; order Cyclophyllidea; family Mesocestoididae; genus Mesocestoides; species Mesocestoides corti. Next base: position 10,227 of record UXSR01006063.1, on the reverse strand, counting down.
TTATTGTACAAGAATCTGAGTAAATCAAAATGTGAAGATGCAGGTTTCGTGGAATTCGGCATATGCTGCGGAAGGATCTCCATTCCAGTGCCCAATGTTTTTGCTTTGCTTATTTGGGAAGGTTTGAAGTCCTCTCACTTTAGCCCTTCCTTCGGGTTTGCTTGAATCTTACGCAGAGTTGGTTGAATTGCTCATCGTGATTCTCTGCATTCCTCCCACCAGACACATTCCAAAACTGGAATTGGGTTCAGAAATCAGGACATTTCAAAAAAATCGGATATTTCCATTCCTTCCGTTCACCTAGCAATTGCAGCATCCGTGTTGATAGTATTTTCCAGATTATCATTTGCCCAGAATGTGGCTTAAAGAGAAATTCGAGATTTTGTTGTCCGAAGAATAGCAGTATCATCAATGTTAACATCCACATATTTATTTGATTCAATTCCAACGAGCACTCGTTGTTTATAAATAACACTAGATAAAAGCAAAATTTTGTTCTAAATTTTGGGCACAATGCCTGCAAGCAAATAAGGTTAAAGTTGACTCACAACTCACGCAAAGAATTTTAAATTACTCAAAAAAATTGTGCATTAAAAATTGCCAAATTTTTAAGAGCGCAAACGTCTGCGGTGTATTTTGTCCTGCCCGGTCACCCCTCCTATCATTTTAGGCTTTCTGACCGTTTCTCCTCGTGTAGTCAAACTAAAAGTGATCTAACTAAAGTAGTTAGTTTAGGCTAAAAAACGAAACTTTTTGACGCATTTTTGTCGTGATTTGTGGTAAGAAAACTATTGACAAGGTTTTAAAAGGTGGCATTTAAAGTTGGTAAATGTCAGATGTGATTAAACAAGTTTCGGTTTTGCTTAGGTAGACACAAATAAGATCATGATTTGTTAAATGCATCACCCGTCGCAACAACTAATATTTGAGCCAATTTGAACAGAGACCCTTTATCATTATAAACTTAAATACAATAAAACCACATGACCATTTAATTTGAACGAATCGGTAGTAAGGATTGAATGATTGATGATTAGGTAGCGCCAACCAAAATCGATAGCAATCGAAGAATGCTGAATCAGTCAATAAGACGCTATGGCATTGCTATGGACGTTCTTCGTGTTTTTTTTTGAGCTAAATGCGATTAATCGAGTCTTCAAGTAATTAGTTTAACGTTATTTACCACAATATTGCCGGAAAGCCAAAATATTACTTATAATGAAGCAAACAAATGCGAAGGAGAATTCTGGCAAGATTTCTCACTTAGTAGAAGCACGGATAACCTTGTCAACAAAGGGTGAAAGCATAGTGTGACGGACCTCGATTACATAATTTCGGCGTCCCATTTCGCACAACCCCTAAATTTAACATGCCGGTTTGAATGAAACACTACTGTTTACATTATTTATTACTGCATCATATGCTTCTGGATGTTGTAAAACACCTGAACGCAGGTACGAAGAAGACTGGTAGATGCCATCTATCATATCTGTCATATTAACCAACAGCTATCAGAAAGAGATAGAAAAATTCTGCGAAATTTGACAACCTAGACTGACGCTGGACAGAAGTCGTTTTTTATTTTTGCAACCACTCGGCATTTTACGACGCAATAATACTACGTCATTCGACATTCGGCCTCCCTTTCAAAGTCGCATTTTTAGGCGATAAATATGAGGCATTTTAGGAAACCACTTCCCCACATTCTAAATGTTGTGCAGCTATTCAGGACTTTACACCAAGAAGACTGAGTTAACCATCTTATGCACTATTGTTATTGTAATTCATTGTGTCTCGTATTATTTTAGAATAATACGTTACTTTAAAGAAATGGGCCTTGTTTTCATGTCCAAACATGTGTCTAACATGATGCAGCACACTTGCTAAAAAGTACCAACCAAGATATAATAGGTACGCTCAAAGTACTGTTTTGAGGACATAAAGAATGCTCTACTTTCACTTGAATGAAGACAACAAAATTGCAGCCTCTCATTGTGTTGAAAATAACTCCAATAATATTTGGATAAAAAGGTAAAGGTAGGCATCCCAAAAGATGTGTTTAAATATTATAAGGATAACGTTAGCGATTGTTATAGGTTGCGGAAATGTTCTGTTAATTTTAATTTCTTTAGAATTTACTAGAAACAAAATGCGCACTGCAATTAGGAAAAAAACATATGCTTTTGTGGAATACTCAGTGAAATCATGGTTCTGACAGCAACTTACATTTTATTTAAGCGATTGCAGTTTTTTTCTTGATAGAGTTTTGTGCTAGGACAGTAGATTCAAATATTGTTAGTGAGCTAATATCCTGTCTTACAACCATCTTGCCATTCCTATTTAGAACATACAGTAAAACCATATCTTATTTAAATAAAATTTAAAAAACACTTGACGAAAACTACTAGCTCAAATTACGCATTAAAATACTAAAATATATAAAATATGTTTGTTCAATTGCATTAACTATGTCTCGGAAAATGGCGTGCTAGCGCGCACGAGGATAATTCGGGCGGTTGTACTTGTCGCGGCGTGGCGATGTGTTGAGCGTCAATTTTGAATACCTGGCATTCGATAGAAGAATTCTTGGACGAACAAGATGTATTCGATGCTTCCTTTAACAAATGGAGGGGCTCTTGAGCTAAGTGAGGTGGTGAGAAGGAGGACAAAGAACAGGCCAGACCACTCTGCGTTACTCGAATTGCGCGTACAGTAGGACAGCGTTCTTTCCACAGGTAAATTACACCTATAGCGCTTCTATGCGTATCAATGATGTCGGAATGCTAGTAATTTAATGAGTGTTAAACTAACAACCGCTGTCTTCGTCCAAGAATATCTTGCATGTGTCTGTCTCGGCTGTGCTTATCGTGTCGACTCACGATTAGTCATTCTCTTCCATTAGGTCGGGTCCCGGCTCTCAGGATAAAATTTGGTGGCAGTGGATCCCACTACTGCCTTTCTCTGTCTTCATTCTTAAACATCATGAGTAGGCGGCGCAACCGAAAACCTAATTCCGGCTCTACATCCGACGCTAACGTCTCATCTCCCAACTCCCACTTGTTCCCCCAGAGCACAGAGATCGTTCTGTATCCACCGCAATATCCCCAGACGCACGTGAAGAACTGTTAAATTGGGTATCAGTCGATTCCCAGCCGGAAGTTATCCTGGATTCCTTGGAGCCCCTCTTCGGTTCTGGCTTGCATCCATGAGAGCTCCTGTTTCAGTTCTTCGACCGACAACAAACTCTCCTGCATCGCTCGGCAGGCGTACCCTTCCCCCAGACGGAGTAAATGCACCCCTACTGTCCCGTTTCGTGACAGGCATCTGAGACCAAAGTTTGCTCCAACAATTTGGAGGCAAATTCACTCGGTCTCTGGATGGAGTCTTCGCAATCGTCGAACATGCCAATTCGTTCCAATCTTACACGTCACTGCATGTCCACCCCTACAATAACCAAAACCTTCCCCTCTACGCAATTACTCAAGCGTTACTCCATCAGCCTAAAAAGCCCTTACCCCTCTACTCTGACAACATTTGGCCACCCGCGACCCCATTTCCCTCAAAAAAACTACATCTACTTGTTCATGACCCCTCGAAGTGCGGTTACTGCAGCCTCCTCCTGCGCCCTCACAAATGTGTAATTTTATGGTCCATGGGCCAGGTTGGTCGCGTACAACCGGAACCTTCCCTTCTAGTGTTCGACGTTGATGTTATCAGCTCCGCATCAGAATTCACTTCGATAACGGACATTTTGCCCTCCAATATTCCACGGGATAGTTGTCCACGATTACAAGAACTTCTAAACTGGTTTACCAATGTGTCCAACTGGGCAAGTTGGGACATGGGAAGAACTAATGTTATCTAGTACGCTGGAAACACCGATGACGCTCCCCCTCAAAATGCACTCCAACGACGCATTCGAGTACACTACGGAGCAAAGTGGACAACGTTATGGACGACCTTCTCTTCAAGGCATCGTCACCCAGTTGTCCTGCCCGTGTTCGGCACCGGTCGGTCTTGTGAAGAGGAACGATGTTTTCCTCCGACTCTGTGTCGACTATTGGAAGTTGAACGCGGTATCAAATCGCGGCTCTTTTCTGCATCCGCGTGTGGACGATCTCTCCATGCCCTGGCCGGGTAAAAGTATTTTTCCATACTTGACCCCTCCAGTGGATCGAAAAGACCGCTTTTACACATCTCTCTGACCTCTATGAGTTTTGCACCCTTCCCATGGGTTTAGCCAACGCTGTAGCCACCTGTCAACGCGTCATGCATAAAGTCCTTCATGGACTCCTCGAACAAAGACGCCTGGTCCATCTAACCATGTACCTATCTATCTATCAAACTGGTTGGCTCAACTGGAAAGGACATGCTGCATAACCTAGCCAAGATTCTTCAGAGATATCGATCAAGTTTCGTGGCCACGTGGTGTCGCAATCTGGATTCAGCAGATGCCAACAAAGTTAAACTGGTCAAGCCGAAAATGGAACACATGCTGCAGCATGGCACATTCGAACGGCTAGACAACGAAGAGTCGTCAGCATTACACATGATTCTCGAGAATGTTGATGGTGATGTGGCATGCCAACAACCCAAAGGATTTTTTTGCCATGTCGGCAATGATGGAGCAAATGGTTCTTCCTGAGATGCCCCTTCGGTTCACGAGCTAGATGAAGATTTTGCTGCGTGGCTCGCGAATCTTCAAGATCCCTGAGTGCGGTTGAGTCTGATCACCGCTCAGCGTGCATCATTAGGTCGTTTTGCAAAGCCAGCCGCATTAAGAGCACGCAGAGCAGGCTGCACGCCTGACATGCCCTATGAGATTCTCGTACAGAAATCGAGGGATGCCTTCGTTAACCTCTCGGACAGAGCACATCGGCTGCATGAGCTGTGGCATCGGAAGTTACGTTACGGGGAGACAGTTAAATGCTATGTGGACGAGTTATATGACATGGTCTCCAATGTATATCGGGGCAAGTCCGAGGAGGTGATTAAGCAGGAGACTGTGAAACATGTCATAATGGGCCTCACAGTAGATGAGGTCCGACGTTATGTGCACCTCATCGACCAACTTTTGGTGGAGGTCGAGGAAATACTTTCTCAGGATCCAAATCGGACCCACACGTCTCCGGTTGGTAGCCGTCAATGGACATGGAGCCATGAGGAGTTCATAGGTTCCAACCTACAAGAATCTCAACAAGATACAGATTCCCTCAACAACTGCAGCAATCGTGGGAAGGTCCGTATATAGTTGACTCGGAGTCGACCTCGACTTCAAAAAAACTAAGACGAATATCTGGACAAAGTCGGGCAAAATCGTTGTTATCATCCCGGAGAACATGTGTTTGATTGCACAGCTGAAGTGTGCAGTCTGGTGACGAGGAAGTTTGAAGAGGTGAGCCCTGAGTCTGTGGCGCTTGTGCTTATTTTGCTTATCCGTGGTCCTATCGCTCACTGTTTGTTCCTAGAATGGGGAGCATTCAAGTGTTAAGCGTCGGTAACTGTTTGAATCCTTTTTAGGACGACAGGCGGAGTTGTGAGTTGCATGCAGTCGGTGGGCGGGTGTTCGATTGATGAGATTCAACCTCACGCATCTGCGGACCCCTCCCCGAAGCAAGCGGAATGTTGCATGATGTCGCCTGTTGGAGAACGACAAGCATACGCAACCTGGGACTGCATTCCGCGACGAGTGAGTCAGCTTTTGTCCGCAACCTTAAAGTGGAATGCGTTTTGACCAACTGTAGGTTGGATGGATGCCTAGTTTATTAGCAGCCTCCTTGCCTGTTAGTGCACGCCATTCACGACGTAGCACGCTGATGTGTTCCCACACTAAATAACCCACCATTGGGTGCATACTTGGCGAACAGAATCTGTGGCCCTCACTAGCTTAAGTCAAGGGGCGTTTGGTATGGGGTGGCGGTGAGATTGAGACACATGAAGGACTTTCGTGGAAACCACCTAGCCGACGTGTTACCAAAGTTGCGACACGTGTCAAAACTCTCGTTAGTTTATAGCTTTTGCCGGAAGTGGGTTTCGCCGCTTGCTCCTGTTAGATTTGCGGTGACTGGCAGCAACCGTGGTTGTGGTCCACGGTGTTGCCTTTCATCACTTTCATCCTGGTTTTGGGACGGTAGTTAGGATTTGAGCCTTGATCGAGACTTGAAATCGATTCTTATCACAAGTATCGTTGGAGATATATACTAAAACCTCGCGTATTCCTCACTGGCTAATACCAAGAGTCGATTAATTCAATTCCAATCGTGTATATGGGTCATCAGTATCATGTACTTAACTTAGTGGATAGAGATTCGTGCGAATAAGGGTGACCTCCAAATACCTGGGGTTGATGAGGTCGGCCGGTCCAGTGCATCAAGAGTCATATTCATACGCGGGATGGGGAAATTATCTTTTACCGTTGCTTCGTTAAGCTTGCGATATTCCACACATGACCTAGTGGAACCATCCCTCTTCTTGGCGACCACGACGGGTGATGCCCACGGGCAAACGGAGAGTCTTATGATTTTGTTTAGTAGCATCTGTTCGTACGCAACGGACACTTCATGCGAACCTAGGTGTAAGCAACCCCGTGGTTGGGTATATTCCCCGCATTAAGATCTAGAAAGTCGGACCCCAGTATTCCGTCATATGACATATCTGTGCACAGATACAGAGTGTGCTGATGTTCGCTTCCTGCTATCGCGAGAGGCACATCCACACAGCCGTCGCTGCGCATCGAAGTGCCATTAGCGGCCCTAACGCTAATGGAAGACGCCACTTGAAAAGGGTCGAACGCGTGCCGAGGAAACCGACGAGGGTTAACAAGAGAACAACCTGCTCCCGCATCCACCAAAAAATGCATCAACCTGTTACATAAACCCACAGATATAAAAGGTCTGGTACGTAGACATGATGCATAAATGGCGGGGCATGGAACTGACACCTGATTTGCTCTGTTGCTTTGCTGCAAATTGAGGGGGTCTGTATCGAGGTGAGCCTCTCGTAGACTGGAATCGTTGACCCCCTCTCGGGTGCCATGTCCGTTGATGGCAACCGCCCTGAGACGTACGAGTCAGACGCGGGTCCTGCGAGAGTATGTCTTCGACTTCCGCCAATGGACGGTCGATGAGGTGTCCATATCGGCGGACTTCTTCTGCCGTGAGGCTCAAGAGGACATGTTTCACCGTCTTCCTCTGAATGGCCTCCGCAGACTTGCCCTGATACGCTTTGGAGACCATATAATATATTTCGTCCACGAAGCACTTGACTAATTCCCCGTAGCGTAACTTCCGATGCCACAGCTCATGGAGCCGGCAGGCTTCGTCAGAAGGGTCGACGAAGGTATGTTGAGGGCCCCGGCATGTTGTCTTGAACCATGCCGGGGCCAATGCGATTATCTAGGCCCAATGCGTTACCTTGCGTTCCCGCGAAAATATAGAAGACCGGAGTGGGGAAGGCACAACCGTTTACTAGACCGCTCAACCAAGTTGTGTCGTGTACAATTGAGTGACATGTAAATATGAACACCGGCGCTTGTGAGGTCACATGACCAATGCGGGAAGTGGTGGTGGTGATGGTACATTCAGCGGGGTGATGAACCAGCGGTCTCACGTGACAGACGGGCAGGTTGTGAACAGAGGGGACATGTGTGAGGCTGCGACGACTGGGTGTTTAACGTGAATCAACACGATTCACTACAGGTATCCCTCAATTTTTGTACAAGACTCTCGTAGGGCGAGTCAAGCTTGCAGCTGGCTTGGACAAGAGCCTCTTGAGCCAGATTGAGCGGCGACCAGGCTCATCCCCATACAGAGTATGTTCAATGTTCTCAAGCCATGCATCGAAATCTTCCTCTAGCTCGCACACCGAGAGTGCTTATCGGGGAACCGCTGCCTGTTAGTGCAAGCCATTCACGACGTAGCACGCATTTGTGTTCCCAAACTAAACAACCCACCGTTCAGTGCATACAAGGCGAACAGAATATGTGGCCTTTACTAGTTTGTGCCAAAGGGCATTCACACGAAATCAAATACCACATTTTTCCTGGAATGTGGTAATTCAGATGAAATCTGACGTACTTCTGATATGGGGTGTCGGTGATAGTGAAACACATCAAGGGCTTTCGTGGGAGCCACATGTTGCGATGGTGTTCAGTCATTGGCCGTTGTGTTACCGAAGTTGCGACACGTGTCCAAACCATGGCGTTTGTTGTTGGCTCTTGCCGGAGGTGGGTTCGTCGCTTGCTTTTCGGGGGTACGCCAGCTGGTCACTAGGGAGAAGGTCTGATTGACGTGGCATCAATTGCCGCTTCAATCTTGACTGTAGCGTCCTTTAGTTTGGCTAATGCTCTAAGCGTAAACACCGCTGTGGCCGACTGTATTCGCCCGCGTAGCTGTCGAGGAAGTCTGACCCCAATATACCATCGTATGGCATGTCCTGGCATAAATATAAAGTATGCTGGTACAGACTACCCGCGATAGTGTGTGGGACATCAACACACCCTTTACTACGCATCACAGTACCGTTCGTGGCCTTAACCGTCAATTAAGGTTAAGGCCAGGTGTGGTTCAAGCACATTCTGAGGGAACCGTCTTGGGTTGAGCAAGGAACATCCGGCACCCGTATCAACAAGAAAATGCATCAACTCACTGCATAAACCTACGGATATAAAGGGTCGGGTGTCAGCACATGACGCATGAATGGCAGAGCGTGGAACTGACGCACCTGGAGGCTTCTTAGAACCTTCTCCGCCACGAGATTTCCCCGTCCATTGTCCGCCGGATCCTCCGAATCGCGGCCCTTGGAATCTGTTCGTCCTTGGACGCCACTGTTGGGTTGGACGGGGTTGATCTGAGGCGGGGGGCGGAGCGTTAACCCCGGGGTCGGGATCCGCCGAGAGAACCCTCTCCACCTCTATTATTGACTGAGGCAGAAGTCTTGCGTGCCGCTTGCTGATGTTAGCTGGTAGTCCTTTGAGAACGAAGGCTATCGTTAGGCTCTCGGGTGGGGCACCTGGGTGGCTCTTTTGGACCAGATCGTATACGTCAGCCATGTAGTGGACTACCCGTTCCCCGGCCCGGTAGCATCGACTCATGAGTTTAAGCTGACTGTCTTCAGCCTTCTCCGCGAACAACTGGGACAATTTATCCAGTAGTTGTTCATAGGGTGTATCGCCAGAGCAGCCTGCCATGGAGGCAATATGCCTGGCAGGAGCGACCAGGCCTCTCATGAGCTTGCTCGATGTACAAGCAGGCTCTTCATACCTTAAGTATTCCTCCATTGTCTCGACCCACGCGTGAAGGAGATCGTCCATGCGTGGAAGGGGAAAGGAATCACGAACTGTTACTGCATTGAGTTTCCGATAGTCAATACAAAGGCGGAGGGAGCCATCTTTTTGACAAGGGTGACGGGCGCTGCCCAAGGGGAGGATGACGGGGTAATAATACCTTGTCGAAGAAGATCGTCTATGAGTGTGTCTAAGTCTTTTCGGTAGTGTACCGGTATGCGCCGAGGGGGTGATCTCTGTGGAGGAGCGTCTCTAGTGTTAATGGAGTGCTGGATGACATTCGTTCTGCCGATGTCCTGACCTGCCCATTTGAACACATCGGTAAACCATGTCAAGAGTTCATGTAATTGTAGGCAACTATCCACGGAAATGTTAGAGGGGAGAATGTCGGTTATTGAAGTGGGTTCCGCTGGGGGACCGATGGCGTCGACATCGAGCACTGGAGCAGAAGGTTC
>UXSR01006059.1:0-10050 GCA_900604375.1 Mesocestoides corti | reverse complement strand
TCGCTCCACCTCCCACACAGGGTTCCCTCCGTCGCAGCATGTCGCTAGCCGTGCGAATCCTCAACTCCCCCTTCATTAGCGCGAATATTTATCTTGGAGTACCCCCACACCTAGGTCTCGATATTAGCACATGTATGACTCACACATCCGAGGTTTAAATGCACACGACATAACGACACCAACGAGATTGAGCTCTGAAGTAAGCGGCTGTGTCCACGGCCTCTCTGGTCTTTTTTTTTTCATCGCCGGTATCAGGGAAACGTAATCGGGCTAGGGGTAAAAACCGCGGACTCACAACAAATCCATGTCATTCATTAATTCTATATTATGAGTGCAGTATAGAAAATAGGTGTGAAATCACCTAAACGCATTATGTTGGGTTAAGGTTAATGTTGATAGGGCTATGAAAATATGCAGGAAAAGCCACGTGAAACTTCTACGCAAATCTCCGGGAGTGTCCTCATAACTCGAACAACTGTGATTCTTTGGTAAGGCTGTTCTTTAGTCAAAATGTGAACGTCTGCAGCAAGGTATATGCATGCTTGTATGTGCAGCCAGTTTACTACCACAAATGACACAGAATCAGTGGGAAAACTAACCACGAAATGTCATTGGCTGGCGTCGTTTCCAGTTGTAGACGTATTGGACTGAATACAATTAACCAATCCACTTATTTCAGCTTAACACAAACAAGGCATTAATTTTATAGCGCACAATATCTGTTCGGCAAATCTATGTAATGTACGGCGGGTTAAGATTAAGCAAATAATTCGACGAAACCACTGGACGATGTACAACGTCAAGTTGACTTCATTGTATTTATCGTGATATTATATTTTTTTCTCAACGCACTCAGCACTTCTCATTAATAAATGCTGCAAGCATTTGCACGAGAGACTGATAATCCCTGCCGTCAGAATTGACTGGATACGATAAGCTCTCACCGAAGCCAAATAGGCTGTTTAGCATTCGAAGTCGACCTCTGGTGTCGACCACAACGTCAGCCTCTATCACGACTCTTGAAAATCCTATTGGTCCGTATGTACTTTCCGTTATGAATATGCCTTCACGCTAAAATTGGCAAAAAACGAAAGGACTAATGCGCAACCTAATTCTTCTGACAAGAAAATAAAGCGAGGTCATTGTGTCAGTAAGCATTTACGAATGTTGAGCTAATTAAAATAGCGAATGGGCAAAATGCGCAATCTTTCAGGACACCTGACTTACTTCAATGCATGTTGTTAAATTCAACTCCAAGATATCAGCACTCAAGCGAAATGCGAATAGGGTGATTCTGCTTGGTGCCGTTGTTAATGGAGGGTAGATGATTGAGATATTGTAGTCTGGATCCCTATTGCCTGCGACATGGAATTGTGCCGTTGGACTTGTGCATGGCCTCTTAGCTAAACAACTTTCCATAATCCGCTGCACACGTTGAATATCAATTCTCGTCATTTCAGACATATTATTGTCGATACTTGTCACATGTCGCGCACCTACAAATAGATTGCGGCAGAAACAGCATATATGCTTATTTTAATTTGGAATATCTGCGTATACACCGCCCTCGAAATAGTTTTAATGCCGGCAAATCTGTTTGGTATGACATCAGGTCCGTAAATGTAGTAGCATGAAGTAAACAGTAGTACATTGAAAGCAGAACCACACTTGGCTGTTGATTCTTAAGTCGCTACTCTGAATGCTTAATTTTCGAATGACAAATTAAATCCAATCAGAGCTTATCACCTGAAGTCGATATTCGGCTTTCGTTATGCACAGAGTGACCAAATTTGGCAAAATTAATCAATGTTGTGGTGTGTAATGTTCGTGCTTTTCTTTTTCAAGAGAGTGGCTTAGCCTATGTAGGCATCTTTAAGTAGCCCAATTTTCAGATACTATTGCGCATTGGCCCTCCATTGGGTTTAAATTGGAGTGTACCTATGCCTGTGTTGATGCCGATCTGCTAAATCAATTTCAGGCACTTCTAAACCACACAACAAACAGAAACTACTTATGTGTCATCTATCAATTCAATAAGGATCAAATTGTGAAATCTTACACGTACCCGCACTGTTTTCTGGAGAAAAGGCGTCAGCAAGCAATTTTAGCACGAGCGAGTATACGGCGAACATTGCGATGTTGAGTTTTCAAGAAAGTCAGTGATTTTGCCACATTTATATACGACCGAGAGAGGCCAATCAGAGTTCATCAGGTCAAGCCCACATTCTGCCCTCTTGCCAGCTCCAAATGCCGCGTTTGGCGCTCAAGCGGTCGCTTCCGGAAGGTGCACGCATCTTGCACAATTTAGAATATTTGCATGCGTTTGTAAGACGTGTCTTCAAGTTGTAACAAAACAATTTTTAATTCGCACGAAGGGGAAACAGACTTGAACAGTAATTGGTTTTACGTTACAATACACCCCAATTGGTCTATTGGAAACCACGTGTATCCCTGACAGTTGAAGAAACTAGTCAGACGACTCTTGACCATTATTTCATCCGTGACTAGGCAGGGGCCTTGGTATTTCCTCATTAAGCTTAAATGTTGCACAGTGTCAAAATGGAACATTCCTTGAATTTTGCATGCTTATTTGTCTTGTTGTCCTCGTACGCGCTGCGAATACCCCTCAACCCAAAATACCTTAGGTTACCCATTAACTGGAACTGACCATTTGATGTCCTGCAAAACTTCTTTCAAATTCGAAGTCCGTGACGCAGCTACCAGAAATTAACAAAATTTGTGACAGCCATATTGCTTTTGTCTAACTGGTGTAGACAAAAATAGTAATGCGACTGTCATGGTTTACCAGTGTACAGATGCAAGGCCTGAAACACATGAACTCAAACTCCCTTAATAGGAATTTTAAAGACTGAATTACAATGATGCAGTATCCTCTAGCCCTACCACCGCAGGTTTTCGTGTGTTTAGATGCGTAATCGCATTTATGTGGCTTGAGGGAACTTGAGTGATTAAATTAGCCAAACTCTCTGCCATTCATGCAAATAATTGCTGCCACGCTGTCGCTTATGGAAGTATCCTTAATGTAGGAAACATTGTGGTATAAAATAAAAGAAATTATTGGGAATTAATACCATCCAGTCACACTTTACAGCACTCACATGAAACAATGAATTAAAGCAAGGAAAGCAGACGCGAAGTGATGGACATGGTCAGTGATGTTCCCATGTTGTTGAGTGTCCTACACGCCCTTTCATATTACATTAAATGGCCCTCAGCAACCAAAGAAGGAGTGACTGCAATTGCCATCTGTCAAGTTAACCTTTGCGATAACGTAAACGATGACCTGCAAGGCGGACGCATTAGGACAAGGTAACTGGTGAATGAAAGCGCTGGCATTATGAGCACAGTTTGCGTCAAATTACGGTCATAAGACGTCTTGCTGCGTAATCAGACTAAATCACCTATTGTAAGTCGTAGTTGTCGATCTCTAGGTCCGAAATTGCTGTGCCACCTAGCCCTGTGAATTGAATTGAAATGTGGCATCAACTTCAATGTCCTTCATTACAACATGGAGGCCATTGGTTAGGCAGTTCTAGTTACTGATTACTTTCAGATACTTTGCATTTGAGGTTGAACGTGTTAATCATCCTACAACTTCCGCCAAAACAACACAAGACAAATGACCACTCGAGGTGTCCAAGAGCATATTTGCGAAGGCTCACACATCACGTGTTCCTAGTATTCTGCAGTTTGACTGTTCGATTTCTGTTAGCAAATCCAATCGATTTCTGTGTCTCCAAAGTGATGGCTAGATCTGGTGTTGTCGGTAACTGGAGAAGTGCCCAACACTTGCATGGAAAAACTATGCTGCCAACAGTACTTGTTTATGTGGGACAATTTGGGGTTATTTGTAGGTATCGACAGTTTACGCGGAACGTGGTTAGCACTTCTCATCAATAACTCTTGTCATTATTTGCACAAGAAAGTGGTGACAACATTTATGCAAGTCAGGTGTTTCTGACAGTTGGTTGCCGAAGCCAAGTCGACTGCTGCCTATACCATGTCGATTTCTCGCGTCAACTAGGAAATCAACCTTTATGAACGATGGGCCATAATTCCGCCTGCGTGCTTACTTTACACCAATCATATGAAATGATGCAATTGCAAACTCTCCCGCCCGGCACGCTAAACTATGTCGATGTTAATGTGTGTAATTAAACAAGGATTGACCCCTATTTGAGCACTTCTGACAGCACCTCACTTACTTCAACACTTGCGGTAACGGTTATGGCATCAGGATGTCAGTTCATCAGTGGAAGGAAAATAGACTGTTTCTCTTAGATTTGGTTGTGGTTCAAGGCTAGTTAATGCATACACAATGCACTGCATCTCCGTCGTCAGCTTCATGCACGTGTGCTGTTAGACTTGAACACACGGACTTTTGGATCACAATACTCCACCATCCACCGCACGCGTTGTCAGTCACGTAGTCACTGCATCCTGCCTCATCTCCAACATATACAGTTATTTCACTTGTGTTACAGTAAGAAATGCGTAAATAACGTAGGCAAGAGCATGATTCCGTGTATGTGAGACAGTTTTCATAAAAATGCAGTCGAAATGGAGGTCACTTTCTACCCTACAAACACATTGATCCTCAATGCTTTGTGCTAACAATGCAATGATAAATGCAAGTATGGGACCTAGCACACGAAAAGGTTCAGTGCACGACAATCTGCCTCATTTTCAGTGCCACATCGTCAGGTTACTGCAACCGACGGTAGAAAAGGCCATGCTACTCCACCTCACTCTTCTTGTATCAGTACCGTGTAGATGTCTGTTTATTTAGCCACGCTGACAGACCAAAACACGGCGTGATACGCAGCTGAGTTTAGGTCCCTTTGATGTGTTGAACTGAATTTTGCCCACATTGCAAGGTCGCATGCTGCTATCACCTAACATGACCTCGTTTCTCATAACGAGTTGCTCCAGTCTGTTGTCGTTGTTGTCGCATTCACTCTGGCATTTTCTGGCACAGATGCACTCCCATGTCAGTATAACACTGTGTGGCAGCAGCGATATCAATTAAGTAATTTCCCTGCAAAATGTAGAATAAAAATAGCTGGTTTACTTCCTGACCACTCTTGCCTAACAATTACAAAATTTTCAACTCTTTAACATTTCAAAAATTTGTTTGCATGCATAAATACTTTTAAATCATCGAATCGGATTCGCCGACATTTATTCGCGTTGCAAGTTAATGCTGACCACATTCTGTGGTTCCGTGTACCTGCCGCCTCGTTTGAACCCGTTTCTTCAAAATGGCTCTGACAGCGTGTCGATGAAACCACGCATGTATCTTTTGGCACAGTGGCATTCCAGTGTCGCTATGGGTCTAGTGTTGATACTGGCACATAAGGTGTAATATAAACAATTGGTTTCAAGACTTTCAGTCCAATCCCAACTCATCACCTGGTAATGACCTTGGCCGAGCCGACGACGAGCACTAGCTCGGGCTGACGATAATCATTCATAAGTAGTTCCAGCGGGTGTTTGACAATTTGGAGGTAAGCTATTTGCGAAATCGTTGCAGATGGTTTGCAGTGTGAGGTGGTGTACCGAGTCTGGACCTAACAATTGAAAGAAGCGATCTGACAGCCGTTTGTTATTTTAAGCAGCAACATTCCACGAGTCGGGTTGTTTAGTGTAATTTCAACAGCTCAATATTTGTGTTTTCACTTATCTTTTGCCCTTAAAGTTAGTGTTAAGCCTCCGAAATTCCTAAGATGCACTTGCGCAGATTGTTTTTTAGTGCTGCAAGAACCCATATGAATTCACACAATAATCGACTGCATCACAACATAATTAATACGAAGTGCAAACTTGAGTGGACTTTGCACGAAGGAAGGTATTTACTGATTAACAATCGAAAATCATCACTTTCCATAGCGTCAAAGTTATGGTAAAATTTGTTTAACAGTCGCGTATGAAGTTAGCCCGATTGGCCATTGCCTCATGATCACTCGTCCCGACGACACCGAATGAGTATGTCCATTATTTTGTGTTCGGTGTGCACCTAATGACCTATTGAAAACCTGTCATCAAATTCACTCTATGCCCTCTTACGCGGATGACTGTCGATGTCGCCAGTGCCTACCACCTTGAGGCCTGCTGCTTTCTATTAAACAGGTTTAGTTAATTCATCTTTCACAAATGCGATCATGCCAACAAATACTGATAAACAGTCTCTTCAAATGCTTGGAATCCTGTTACCGCCCCCTTTAATTTACACCTTGTGTTCAGATGTCTTCAATTGGTTAAACAGAGGCCCTATCACGCCCCGCAGTAGCCACTAATCGTCGACTAGTCAACCTGGCAATCAGCCAAGTATGTATTCGTAAAACCGTCCACTCTTCTCCCAAAGTCATCACCCAACTGCAAGGAACCACTTATTCCTGCCGTCGAAATTCAAGAGCCACCTCAGCAGTCAATTTGCATTTTATCATTGTTCGTTTGTTTTTCGAAGAACCCACAACAAAGCAACCTTAGCACTGAACTGTCCAAGTAACTGCCCGGCTTCCTAGGTCACCCAGACGGACTGGTCAACAACCACGTTAGTCGTGCACACAACGTGTGCACAAAGTTAAAAAAATATCCAGTAAATGGATGTCATTTCGATATTCGTTCTTCTTCCACATCTTCCCAGTTGTCTGTGTAGAGTAATCGAGCCAAATTCAATGTAATGGCCCCGGCGTGGTTCCAGAACACAGTCTGGGGCCTTCAACAACTGGTGATTATTAAGAAGATGTCTGCACATTGACCGCCGTAGCCAAAGGTAATGGGTTGGAGTGTGTTTGAGTGACAGTAAATACAATCGACGCATACGTCGCGTCTCTCATTGGAAACGTGAAGCGCTAAATTGCCACCTTGTCTAGTTTGCCTTGTCCAGGATTAACAAACTGGTTGTGGAAGTCCCTGAGTGCGGCGCGTGACACCAATTGGTGGAGCACCGAGCGGATTGGGGATTGTAATGGGTGTTACGAATGTTTTTGCAAAGAAATACGTTGCTTCAAAATGACCACAATGAACTCACATTCTGACTCTAAATGCTTATCCGCGTAGCTCTTGATCATTCGCAAAGACTGTCCCCATGGCCACTGCTTCACATTTCAGCCAATTGGCAGTGTTTAACGGCACGGAATTATAATTAAAATTAATGGTTTTATAGGCTCGGCAAGAGTTAAATTTCCTTCGTGGAAGGCGAACACACGGAAATAAGTGGCATTGGTTTTTGTCATCCTCTTAAAAATTCGGACCATTGAGTCGATGTTTACGATTTGACAGCCTAGCAAAAAGTAGTGGGTCCGAGTAGGTATGTGTGGCAGTAGATACAAACGACGCATACGTCGCGTCTCTGATTGGAAATCAGAAGAGCTGACATGCCGCCTTATCTAGCTTGCATTTTTCGGTGTTACCAAGCTGGTGATGGAGGTACTTGCATGTGGCGCGTGGCACCAAGTAGTGGAATATCGAGCGAAAATTGATGGTTGTAGTGAAGATGAAGGATGCTGTTCCAGAACGACGACATTGATCGTGATTTCTGACTATAACCGCTTATCCGCGCAGCTGTTGCTCGTTCGCAAAGACAATCCCCATGTCCTTTACTTCAAGTTTTAGCCGAAGGGCAGGGATTGACCCCGTTGTATAAAGGATGAAATTGATGGTTTCATTGCTTTGGCAAGAGTTAAATGTCCATTGTAGAAGTTGAGGACATTGCAAAAACGTGGCAGTGCGTCGAGGAATGGACCAACTAGAGTAATAGGTGCGATTCCAAAAGATCCTCTAGAGCAGAACTCCCAGACGCAAATAGAGATGCATTTAAAGCACTCTCATGTGAAGCTTTGGTTATGCCATTCTCTTAAAGAGGCGAACCATGCAGAAATTTGATACGAAGAATTGAGGTGCAAGGGGGTGCAATGTCGGCTTGACCTGGCAAAATCTGATTGGTTTCGCTTGTCTATATATACACATCTGCATTTTGACGAGATCACACCAGATAAACTGCATAATTATGATTCCTCCACCAATGTTCTCATTTTTGCTTTATTTCTATAATAATTCAATAATCAACAAAACGGGTAAGTTGACAATAATTTGACCACAGTAGTCGTAAGCATTCTCGCTTAATCTGGTTACATGTGGTTGAAATAATTGGTGCTAAATTGTACTTGCAGCACAAGCGGGAGCGGACAGTGCGAAAATGGCTGGTATGATTAAAGCGGATATTCAGCGTGTGAGGTGGATGATGAAAAATTGTTTAACTAGACGGTCGTGTACGAGTCTAGTAACACAATTGTACACTATGGGAGAGAGTGAACCAGAGTACAATATCACAATTAGCCACGGCCAGTACACGAACGAATCGAAAAACAACAACGATACACTCTTCTCGTTTGAAATGAGGATCGATGCAATAGCTCTTAAGGTAGCTACATGTGCCCAAGTAAGCATCTGTCGTTAACGGCTGCTCAGTTAATCCTCGTTTAGGTCTCTCCGGTGATGTATTTTCGCATCAAGCTAAATTTCATGAGTAGTCAGATGTCTATTCTTGTTTTAGCATGGAAACGCGTTCATTACACTTCGTACCTTCGGACCAATAGGCTTGTCAGAAGTCGTTATTCGTGCTGATGTCACCATCGACGCCACGGGTCGAATTCACATGAACAGCAGCCGACTTGTCTCCAGCGGCATCATTTCACTTCCGGTTAACCTTTACAACCGAGGATATACACCAGTGTTGCGGATGTTGGAAACATTTTTTGATGATCAGTGCTGAATGTGTTCCAGTGAATCTAAATTGCTGGAATAAATCCTTCCTTAAATTCCACTCAATTTGACGTCAACTTTCCCTACATGACCATTATTCGTGTGCAGGCATCATTGTTGAAGTTGCCGCTATAATTGCATGCACGCAAACGCAATCGCTTCGAAAATCTGTCTAAGCCAATTTGGGGATTGTGCAAATCCAATGCGGTCATCTGAACTTAAGCGCACGGCGGTAACTCGAGACTGGATTTAACCTCTTCAACATCGCCTCAAGGAACTGGAAATGCGATTGAAAAACTAAACAGCCCCGTGCTTCGAATATGTAAGCATGCGCATACAGATATGTTGTTGGTTATATAAGGGAAATGTCTTGTCATTGTTCTTGAAAAGCCAATCACGTCGCTCTGGGCTGCAAAATTATCGCGTACTTGGAAGCGTTAGGTCAGCAGAGGACAGCATCCTATCTCGAAAATAACTGCATGCTTAATTACATCTGCACTCCATTGGTGCATTACCTTACAAAATGGTGCATATCAGTGTGTATTTGGGATCAAGACTCTTGAAGAACTGTCACTAGTCACCTTGCGGTCAACTGATCTGACACATGTAGACGAGTATTCGTTCAAGAAATCGAAACACACCCCAAACATTAGCTCCGTCTAATTTTGCAAATTATGTTATAATCGTTGTTTGTCAATGAAATGACAGACTGTGTGGGAACAACACAGTCTAATGCTGCGCATACTATCAGGTGCTTTGCGAAATTACTGAAGCTATCAGACGGACTGTCTAGAGAATGAGCACGGCAAAGAATATTTCAAAGAGAAACTTTATTGAACGCCTTTCAACTGGAAACACTTCTGAAAGAAAGTAATCTTCTCCAGTCACTTCCTTAGCACAGATGAAAACTTGGAAGAGCATAAGCGAACGTTGAAAGGAAGATAATGGTGAGGTGATCGAAAGACGGCGGTAACGGATGGCGATGATGAGACCCTTGGCTGTTACACCTCTTCAACTGCTGAGACTCACACAGCATGCCATCAATCATGGGAAACTTCACTCACACCGGATTAGTGCGGATTTGTAATACCAAACATCTTTGGACCCCGATGTTAGCCCCACCATGTCCCACCATGGTAGAATAAATCCTTCTTGAATTCCACTGAATTCGACGCTTTATTTCATTGCCATCACCTTTTCATACATGACCTTTATTCGTGAGCAGGCATCATTGTTGAAGCTGTCACAATGATGTCTTTTACG
>UXSR01006057.1:395-13225 GCA_900604375.1 Mesocestoides corti | reverse complement strand
AGGGTGGCGTCAAAGCGCAACTCCGAATAAGGTGGTTGGACAATCTGCTGTTGGTTAGCTTTGGGCTTGGGCTTGGAGGTTAGCACTCTGTGTACTGACAACCCCAAACGAAACCAAATCTGCATGAAGGATAACATGATGACTCTTATCGCATAACCATTTTTGTATGGTTGTAGCCGCAATTTGGTGGAAATTGGTGCATTTAAATTTTGGTTAACCTGCGGTATCATTTCCAATCAAGATAAATCTTATTATTAAAATTATTTAAATATATTACTTTCGAAATGTGACAAAAGCCTGAAAATTGAATGAGGTTGTTTTATGCTTACATAAATTGACTAATAAAAGGAGCGATCCTTGCATTTTTGACGTCTTGTAAGTATTGACGACAAGAGACATAATTCAAATGCTAACATGGATGTGATCTGGGCACACTTCGTCAGCGTGTGCTTAAGCCAATGTGTCCACCCGGCCTTGTTGTTTTGTGTCAACTTGCTTTGTTTTCGGCATTGCGAGTGTTTACGAAGACTAAGGTTGTAGGGTTACTTACGCGGACAGCCATATTCCCACTGATTCCTTCAAATAAATCAGGTCTCATGTTAGTTGAAAAAACTAACTTCCTGATAGAAAATCCAAAACCGCCTCTTTGAAGGCAACGTATCTAAGTTGTTGTGCAAATTTGGGTTACAGGCCAAGAATTCTAATAAAATTCGGCTTGGATCGCACTGTAATTTGAAAACAAATGCAAATTACAAGCCAAATCTCCTAATGAAATTCAATGCAATCCAATGAGAATATAAGCGGCTAGATTTTAATAAAAAATGAATTAATTTTACAAAGGTATAAGAGACAAAACCAGGCTAGAAATCCAGGCATGGATAACTGAATATAACTTAGTAGCTGGTTAAGGTAGCACTTGATCAAATAAGTTTTGAACATGCATATTCTTTGCAAAGTATTACAATGCGAAATAACTACCCAAAATGTGATTGCTTAGAGATGTAGCGATTATGAAAAAAGGCTTGCCAGTATCTCATGATTGGTAACATAGCACCCAGCACAATTTAAAGTAAAATTTATTCTTACAATAATTTAAGAGTGCGAAGGGTGAATCGATGCATCTTTGTTTAAACATTTAATCAAGCGTGACATGCAGCCTTTTCAGGTAACACGAACTTCAAAGCTACCTAGCTGACCAAAACATTAAGAGGCGTGAGCAAAATGAACCGAATTAGAAAAATCTATGGTGCATTTAAAAAGTCATTAAATCTACAAGGAAATCTACAAGGAAATAAATCTACAAGCGATACACCAGGCTTTGTTGAACTCGTGTTTACGGTTAGTGTCACCAGCTTTATTGTTCTCTCTACGTAGATAGCGAGAATGGTTATTGAAAATCAGTAATGAAGTACTTGTTATAAACTAAATACGTGGAGAACAAAACTTGCAAATTTTCCAATATTAAATTTGTAGTGTCACTCGCAGAGTGACATTCTCAAGTTAATCAAATAAAGCGTGGCTGCGAACTTATATTTTTATGAACAAAATCGAACAAGCATTAATTATAATGAAATTTAATTTGAATCAAATAAATCATTCACTTAAAAAAAACCAGATTTTGTGATGAAACATATGAACCTAAACACGAGAGATCGGTTGAAGAAGATGACATAAATGAAGAATAAAAATTTCCAAAGTATTGTATGAACAAACCTGCATCCAGAACCAATAGCGTACTGTATTAACTAAACTTGGTTATTTTGTACATTTGAGGTTCCAAGCTGTCAACAGGTTTAAGCAACGAACTTCACATTCGATTAATTTTAGTAATTCTTATTCACAAGGCACTCAGTTCACAAAGTTTAAGCTCACACTTCCGCAATTTATATTGCTAATCCTAAAATACTAACATTGTTCCACTACAAATTTTCATGAATTGTGCTAAACTTAATATGCATGACTTCGCTGAGCTTCACTGGGGCATTAACCGAGATGGACGGACCATTTGAAGCGAACACGTAAATTTTGATTGGCTAAGGTCAATCTGCCGTGAATTGTGGGCGCATGTGTCAGTAGTGGATTTGTTTGACTTCGCCACTCATTTTCGTTATTATCCTTTTTATCTTCTCAAGTTTCACAAAATAAGGCAAATGAGCTGGAATAACCAATCTTTGTGTGCGTCTGGTAACTCCCTGCAACACTCATCCTTCGGGGGCAATTATATGTCGTCTTTTGATCAAGTGGGGGCCGGCGCTTCTGTTGATACAGAAAATTTGTCTTTGGATCATCAGACCCAAGTCACTGGACGTGAACTTCAGGAACTTTTGAGTGTTTCTCATCAGAGCATTGATGAAGCACAGGAGCGGTTAGTTTACTGTTCAAATTTATTTATCACCTTTAAGCACCTTCCAAACATCATTCTAGGTCTTCCGGTTCCGTAGTATTTCTATTTGCCTTCTCTAAACTAGGCACCAAATTTACCTTAACAGATTTTTGTGTCAATGATGTAGCAAGGTTTCGATTTACATATAACTCTAAAATGCTCGCTTTATTCTAAAATATCAGCTGTTAGTTTGCTAGTTTTGTCCCAGCATTTGTGCATTTGCCTAATCATAGAGTCAATACCTGACAGCTTTCGTCACTTAAAACAGATGGCTAATTTGCTACTTAAGTTTATCAATGTCACTACTTGTACAACCACAACCTTTTCCTTTTTGAGTGAACTAGCCCTGATTGAAGGTGGTGTTTGTTTGTGCCTTGAGGTTCTTATTATTATTCTTCTTCTTTGTGTGATAAGATTTATATCCGGAATTAGTGTTTAGGAAATAAGACAGTCTTTCCCTGTTTAAACCATGGTTGTATCGGAAATGTGGGCTTGATTGTCACATAAACCACAAGAATTTCTGCTAGTAAGAATCACTAGGATCGTGAACCTTCTTAGGAGAAATTACTTTTTTTTATTGAAAGTGTCCATCAGACCAATACCTAATTTTTCGGCCCCTTTGGGCCCGATATTGTCTTTTATACACACAACCTTTAAGATCAAGCTGCTCATCTAGGTGTAACTGAATTTTCTTCTCATTGTCTAGAAAGCAGGCCTTGAATAACCATCGGTTGAAACCTGCCCTGTACAGCGTCTTCTGCGAAATAAAAGAAAAAACAGGTAGAAATCCACGATTTTATCAACCTTATTGTTCTTTGCTTTTTCCAAGTGCGTATGTGTTGCGTTTGGCGGAGGTAATGGGCTTGTGACTAGTCTTCACTCAAACGTTTATCATTATCCAGTCACTTAACCTGGATGTTTAACTTCATTCCGACGCCCTTATGTCACCTTTTATTTTCAAGGCAGTATTAGCTCCCAAGTAAATATCTGCTGAGCCTCCCCATAAGTCTATAAACTGGCTGTACGTTACCTCACACATATTCTCAAAGTTTTAAACTCAACTTTGTTGTTTGTAAATTCCAACTTGTGGTTAATAAGGATGTATTGAAATACATGGTTCCGCTTGGCGGGTAAATTTAAACATGTTCTAGTGATTAAGTGTGGGAAGATACTGCATCCCATCTCTCTGCTGAAGCATTCATGTAAATCGCCTATTGGCCGGTTTCGCGCGAAATCGTTAACATTTATACCATTAAAAATGTGGTACTTGCTTTTAGTGTCGGTATTTTCACTTTGTACACAGCTTTGAGCTTGCGGAGCACAGCAGCAGCAAACACAGAGGACGAATTAAACGCACCAGACCCACAACTCCTACGACTCGACAAGATGCTGATTGCTGAGGGTGTTACGGGCACAACCGATGTCAACGACTTTGATGGAGTCAGTGGTGGAATGGCCGGTGATTGCAATCAAATTGAACACGCAGATTATCGGGCCAAGCTCACCCAAATTCGTCAACTTTATCATACAGAATTAGAGAAGTACAAAAATGTATGCTTTTGAAAAGTTGTCAACTGGGCAAATAATTGTTCCTTCCTTTATTTACACCACCACCAAGTCATTTTCTGACTCACGCAATGTTCGCTGTTCCACAACCCATGATTTACGATGCACTTCGAGTTGCTGAAATTAAATCAGCCTTTCATTGTATCTAGTCATTGTTAATGCGTGGACAGTCTCGGAATTATTAATTCTCTAAGATCTTAGCCGGGCTGACGTACTAGTGCCTTTCGTCAATTTTTTATTTGGTCAACAGGCTTTTCGTAAAAGGGTTTTTTAAATTGTCCGTATGTTTGCCTTGTCTAATAAGCTCTATTCCCTTGTCACGCGGAAGCATAAATAAATTTTACTTGTTGAAATATCTCCTTACTGTAAAAAGACTTTTCTGCAAAGCTAAAAGAGCATAGTGTCATGATAATGCCTGAGTAAGCCAAGGTAACTGTTGGTTTCCATGTGCCTGAGGTGGCCTTTATTATTCAACGTTATTAATTGACAGTGTTTGACACCCCCCAATCCAACTCGTATTTACAGGCATGCGATGAGTTCACTGGTCACGTGGTCAACCTCCTTCGAGAACAGAGTCGAAGTCGTCCGATTAGTCCAGCAGAAATCGATCTCATGGTTAACATCATCCGCCGGAAGTTCCGCGCAATTGAGACCCAGTTGAAGCAAAGCATCTGCGAAGCTGTTATGATCCTCCGATCGCGGTTCCTCGATGCCAGGTGGGTATTTCCGAAAGTTACAAACCTAATAGCATGTGGCCGAATACTTTATGGTGATATGCGTGTAAGACAACTTTATTCACTTTCCAGCTGTGGTGTTATTATGCAAGATGATATTTTCGGAATTTGCCGAACGGCACCGTACAACAGGTTTTAGGTGCATGTGAGACATTGCTCACAATGGTTGTGCCCAGTTAAGTTTGCGGCTTTTCAGGATTACGTCCCTTATCATGTTTTACTCTACCTGTACATTGTTCTTTTCTCCTGAGTTCAACTTAAAGTGTTACCATCACGAATCGTTTTCCAGAGGTGTGCGTTAGACACGAATCACTGATGAAACTTACTACGAAGCAGCTAAGTGACTTTTAATTGGCCTAGACAAGTCTGTTCTTTTAAGCCTATTTTTTACTGTTTCGGAGTTAAAGATATGTTTTTGTCCCAGTTAATTCAGGCCCGAGTCTCGTTTGGTAGCAGGAAGGCTTTTTGGCACGGGGATTACCCAGCTCCCATATTTTTTTGCAAGAAATTGGTTAGATTAAGAACTGGAATTCTGGATCAGATATAAATCTTCCTACTGTTTTATTTCGTTGCGTTCAATGGATTAAAAGTGCGCCCCGACATAGAAGACCCACTTGTGTCTTCGCTATGAAGTATTTTGGCGTTGAAACAAGAGCTCACCTGCTGACATGACTAGAAATAAGTGTGTTGTGCACGACGAAGAAGTACTAAGAAAGGGTGCAGTGAAAGTATGCTTTCGTAATTTTATATTCTGTGTTTCCCGTGCAATGACACGTAGGCAGCAACTGAAAAACTTATACCATTTCCGTAATAACCCAGAATCGATCCATGGCGGGTGGCTTCCTATTTTCCCAAATAAAGTGTTCGATTCAATTTCTTTTAGTGCTGAACTTCTGATGCAATTTCTCTTAGCCCAACCCTTTCTTCTAATTACATAACTCAGACTGTATGAATGAGCACATATTTTTCTAAAAAGACAAGCGAAAAAATCCCTGCTTTGGGCGATACCCTGTAGCATGTATGGCCATCGTATTTGTTGTATTTTCCCTAAGGGAAATATTTGTTTTCCACTGTTCACATCAGCCACTTTCACTTAAGCGTCAAAAAGTTGTTTGCTTTTGCTCTCAAAAGAATTCAAAGCGTCATCGGAAAATGATGGTAAGCGAATAACCGCCAATGGCACCATTATACGATTTACACGTAGATTAATTGCTGTTTGGATCCTTTGTCTTATAGTTTCCAGCCATATTTACTCCGCATGTTATATAGACATTAGCAGTTAGTTATTTCTAGACAATGAAGTGTTTTCTAAATTAATCGCGCTTTCCTTCCAGGCTCTCTATATTCTCAAATTGTGTTGATTTAGAAATTGGATTCCAGGTAAAGTAGGGATCGCCTAAAAAGTATGACGTAGCGGGTTCGACGTTATCAGCAATCGAACATGACACTGACATTGAGTTGGCAATTTTATTCAAATGAAAATTCCCCCCAAAAGTACTTAATTTATGTTCTGGAATGCCTAGCACTATCCATTACGTGTAATCACCAATGGTCAAACGCGTTTGTTGTGTCCGGTTGTGGTCTTTGATCTTGATCCCCTCTCTACTTTTTCCCCCAATTCCCATAGACTCCGCCTCGCCCGTCTGTCCAATTACTAAACATTGAAAAAAGTATTTCCCAGTAATTCATAGCCAGGAGCGGTTAATGTGGATGCGAAATTTGTGGCTTTCCTCATAACGTCATCGACATATATCTAGCTGTAGCTATGAGCATCTTTCGACAACAATTTGCATTAATTAACAAGTGCAACTCCCAACATGTATTTTTTGCTTCCGGAACTCGTCTTAACTACTCAAAGGTCGTCGCCATTTAAAACGGTACTTTTTCCCCCAAAGGCACATAACTTCATTTCTCTAGAGATATTACCGAGGTTCACCCACACATCATGATTACCCTAATGAGCTACTAAGTGCGAAGCCGACAGTGACCCCAGGAGAACCTACACTTTTCCCTATTTCATTTTATCACGATTCCATATCCTGCCGCGTATGTCACCATTCAGTGCTCTATTTTAAGGGAAATCACTTTTGTGGTTTCCTGGCTTTCAATTCAACAAAGGTGTCGTTAATTTCTAAACTTTTTTGTTCGAGGTGCCTTAGCAAGGTGGCACTTCATATTTTTGAAGGATTTCCATCCGCATCCATCTAGAGCTTAGTTCAAATTAGTCGTTCAGAGTAGTTTCTCCAATGACTCTTGTCAGCCTCTCAAAGGGAAGCAGTGCAGCATACTAGGCCAATTAGTCTCCAAACCTAACTAGGCATTGTGTTGTGCTTGCCGCCCCACTTTTTCAAGTGTATGGCTACCTATAAGTGATGAAAAGTTCGATATTCAAACACGCTGGTAGGTACCTATTTGCGGTTAATCAGATGGATTACATTAAACCAAAACGTAGCTCAGCAGCCAGTTTTATAACTTTTGTATGTTGTTCTTAGACGCAAACGTCGGAATTTCAGCAAGGAAGCTACTGAGGTTCTTAACGAGTATTTCTACTCCCACTTGGCAAACCCTTACCCTTCTGAGGAGGCCAAGGAAGAACTTGCTAAAAAGTGTGGCATAACCGTTTCTCAGGTACTTGCTTGTTGTTGTTGTTGATCGTGCTACTTACAAGAAATGAGACGGGTTATTTGGATCATAACTTGGGTGAATTTACTGTGGAAGGGAATTAAATACTGCCGTACTAAACTGCTATTGACGTATTGACAAGGAACATTTGTACTGGCTGGATAACAACCGACGTGTGCCATCAAGATGCGCGTGCATTAACAGCCTACCACGTTGCAACTGTTGTTTCTAGGGTTTGAGCACAAGCAGAATCAGCAATCCATTATGCCACTCATATAACTTGGATGAGCTATGTTAAAATTACGCAAAATTACGATAAATGGACATAGATCACGAAAATTTTGTTCCTACTAAGAATGTTACCATGAATTGCAATAATTTCGGTTTCGACGCGTATCAAGCCGAGCAATCCTGTAAGATTTTCCTGATAGTTGGCAGTGCATTTTTAATGTTGCCCGAAGCTTTGTCGGTCTAACCTGATGCTCCTTTCAGGTCTCTAATTGGTTTGGCAACAAGAGGATCCGTTACAAGAAGAACATTGTGAAGGCGAAGGAAGAGGCCAATATGCATGCGGCGCTGACGGCGGCGGCTGCTGTGTCTGCGGGGGCTGGGGGCCTGCCACCGCATCCGCACGGTATGCCTGATGATGTAAGTTATCTGATTTTTTTGCAGAAAGACTTCTTGCTCTTTACTCTGCTGTAAAGTCTTTAGGTAATAGGAATTAATATGTCAGTGTTGGTGAATTGGTATCAGCAATATGGGAGATGATTTCCAATGTACTCTGCCTAATGAATCGTGCTGTGTACTTTCCGAGAATAGGCACATGAGCGTTGACGATAAAATCATGTTATATGAGTTTAAAATGTGAGTACTGAAACTGTAACAAGTTATGGCATTTATTTGAATCGTGTTCCTAAATGTGGTTTAGTTAATTTAAAGATGCTACCTGTAATCTAGTAGATAGACTTTGCTCCGGGAGACCTTTCAACATTGAGAATGGCTTCATTTGTAATTTTGTGAATGAAATCAACGGATTGCTACTGAAGAGGTTGTTGAAGGACTAACTGTCGTCAATTCGACTGCATTTTACCATTTCAAATAATTTGGATGCACCTCGGAACTCGATATTCGGGTCCCTCATGTTTTGAAAGAACGAAACAGTCCGATTTGTGTTTCCTTGAAATGGTCACCGCTTGGGACCTTAACAGTCATCACTTTCCTCGCCTTCTAACAAAAAGAACCTTTCTTAAATGGAGTCATAACTTAAGATGACAAATGTATGATTTACAATATCATAGTATGGAAAAGAAACAGGAAGCATGGAATTGAAAGAGCAGAATCTAAGGCATAGGCTGAATCACTGTATCCACTGAAAGTACTGTTATTTCTCCATTAAAGAGAGTGCGGACGACAAATTGATTGCAAACTTCTTTTACTGGGCCAAACACTTGCTGCGGGGAAGTACTGTGAACCACTCGCCCAATTCCATGTTGAAACCCAAGCAAAAGGTGCAAACTTTGTCAATCGAAGAAGCGTCATCATTCACCATGATAGCGCTAGACCACATGTCGGTCAACAAACGTTGCAAAACTTAGGAAGCTGAAATGGGAATTCTAGCACCTACCGAATTCCTGTGGATTTGTCACCTCAGATTTAAATCTGTTTTACTCTGTGCAAAATAATTTGACTGAAGACAAATGCGTGGAGTATGTTAAAGTAAAAACCACGCGGCTTCAAAAAGGAATCTAAAATCTATTAAAACGCTGGGAGTACATTTCGCAACAATAAATAATGCTTTTCATTAAGGCACTTTGTATATGATTTGAATTGGCTCCAAATCGGGTGCGCACTTTTAAACTCATCCAGTAGCAAGAACTAGAGTATGAATTGTCAAAAAGGAGAATTCATACCCTTGTTGTGGAAAAATGCTTTTTGAAGGACAATATGGAGCCTGTGGGACTATCCATTGCTTTACTGGTGTGTTTGTCCGAGAAGTACTTTAAAATATTATTGCATATTTGTTAATTTGGCACTTATAGTAATGAGCAAATTCGTGTATGGGCTGTTTTTACACGATTGAGGGTGTGTTGACAGTTATTATTTATCCTAACCAAAGGGTACTTGTCCCACGAATGTCAATCGTCGGTTTGGATCCGAGCGGCAAGGTGGGCGTTTAACCGATAAGGGAAAGGATCGATTGTTTGTCTTTTAATTTACAAGGGTTAGTTTAGAAATGAGCATTGACTAAAACAGTATGGTTACCCGAGCTCCCGTTTCTTCCACCTCTGGCTTGGCTAACACGCGTCTCCATTCCGGATTTCTTAGCACATGAATGCCAGCTACCCGCCAGGTATGTACGACTACGACGACCAGGGCATGGCGAGTGCTCAAATGCAGGGCCAATCAGAACACCGCGACGGGGGCTGGATGAGTGACGAACCGGACCGCAAGCGTAGCAAAATGTGAGGCGCCCCACTTCTTTTGTACGCCGCCGAATTTTTATCGGAGTCGATGGTTTTACTAAAATTCATACTCAAACCCTCTGTTTTAAGTGTTTTCAGCATTGTTGTAATAACAAACAGTACCATCGTCTTAATTTATGTATTTGATCTTGCCATTCTTTATCAATCGGTAATACGTATGCAACATTTGCATAACATACAAAAGCATTTCATCTCTCCTAATATTCGTGTATTCAATTACGGCATTTTTTTTCTTTTTGTTGACATTTAATCGTAAAATGTATGTTTGAATTTGCCGTTACCACGGATTCATATAGGACGTTCAATGTAGCACCACAGATGTGGGACCGCGTATGACCAGATTTATAAATCGGGATTTTGGCTGGCGCCTCTTATTTTCAACCCATGGGATTTCATTTGTGCCTGAGAAACCCAACAGAAAGTCACAGCTGTAATAGGGTCTGCACGTGTATTACAATCACACATGATTTGAGGGCGGTTGAGAATAGGCTGTCGTTGGATTAGTCCCTAATTTTTGCACGCCATTAGTAGGATCTGAGAAATCACCTCTGCCTTTTATGCGTGATTCTCTTGCCGAAAGTAAATAAGTTGGGTTTTCCATTAGCTTGCGCTTTGTTCAACGATTCTGGCGGCAAAGCGCCTAACACATGTCGGCTTTTCCAATCGCGCGTATTGTAGCTGCGACGAGAGTCGGCGCCCCATTCAACTGGCTTTCCGAAATGGCCTGTTCCTCCTCGAAAATCGAGGAGCTACCTCCTACGTTAAAAAGAGATTATGGAAATCCTTGAAGAATCAAATCAAAGTTCATACTAGGTCTATCAAATGTTGTTGGCCGCACTTAGTTTTTACTCAAATGCACATTCAACTAAACAAAAAAGGGCGAGTTGTAGCAGTCGCAAATACACTTAAGACGTACAACGTCTTAAGTGAATCCGGACAAGTTATTGGCGTATTAGCGTCGAGTTAGGCGTAAGTCATTTCTCCCACTACCCATTATTTGGAATGAAAGGTATTCCAATATGGCTACTGCAGATTGAAGATCGGCTTCGCTAGTTTGCGTAAATATCTAAACATGGAAATCGTTTTACACAAACACGCATGACGCCATGCAGATCTGATTTCAAACGAGTACGCGTTCAAGTCGTTCTAAGGCCTATTTCTTGCAACTATTCACGCGAGCAACCGATTTCTGGCAGCCCGAGAATATATCAGGTTTAAGTGTTGGACACCTGCTACTCTCCAAGACTTTTTACTCACAGCAGTGACGTACTACTTTGAACACGAGGAAGGCTGCCTTGGGGAATGAAATGGGCAGCATTTCGTTCCATGTTAACACTTAAGTTCACGGTAGCTTCTACTTCTTATGTTAACTTTACAATTCAAACATATTCTCAAAGCTCATGGAATAGGAATTCTGTGAAGTTAATGCATCCTGTCCTATGGCAAAGATAACTGCGACAACTACGCCGAATCGCCTATTAGAGGTTGTGTCGTTCACAAAGGAGCGATTTCATGTAGATCACGCTGAAAGTGGTCCATGGCGTCTTGTTGTACGAACTTGCCCCAGGATAGTTAACGAAAATCTTGCGGCTGCCCATACTTCAATGACAAAGATTTAGGGGTTTTGATTCTAGGATGTGCGCAGTGAAGTTCAAGATGCATAAATTTACTAGAAGGGATACGATTGTTTTACGTAAAGCCTGCAAACAAATTAGGTGGAACTTTCGTGGAATAAACACGTCTATTGTATTACTATACCACTATGGCCATTTAGGCTGTCTTACGAAATGTGGTGGTGTCGTACAAATCCCCGGCGACAACATTCCACATTTGTACACTTTTTGATGAGGAACATATGCAGACCTCAAAGTAGTACAAACAGCGAGGTCACAATGAAACAAATTTTAAATATGCTGGAGCAACGGGGGAGTAACGTGATACCAAAACCGCAAGAGAACCACTATTAGATGAAATATCCTTTGCCAAGAGGTCTTGGCAATGTGAAAAAATGAATTGAGGTCCGTGATTAAAGAGACCAAACGTGTTTATGGCATTGCGAAGTCCATCTGGTTTTAAGGATCCTTCAGTATTCAGCTGTGTCTACCATGATACACAGCCCATGACTGAACACAGGCTAATGTATATGATCATTCCATCATTTAAAATGGTGGTCCTCTCATATTTGAAACAAGATTAACATCTAAATTCACCCAAATCAAAAAGTTCTCTTGATTAGGTCAAGTTTAAAGTAGAACCAGAAATTACTAACAGAAACATCAGCTTATGAAAGAAAGGCGATTAATAGGTAGCAGTGTGATTGAAATCAAACGTTATCAGAAAACAAATGTTGAAAAATGTATATACAAAATGCTCAGATCGAATCTCACATTTGGCAGTCTTAATCATTCTTTTGGCAGTTCGGGAAGAATGTGACCTTTCTTTACCAATTTTTTATATTTCTTCGCCCGTTTCGCATCGTGTCGCATGCGCAAATTTCGTTCCCGTTTCTTTTGTTTCAAATCTCTATTTTCCATTGTTTTCTCAATCCTGTCTGTCCATTTCTTCGAACTCTTGTATTTATTTTTCTTGCTTTTTTGCACCGATTTACGAATTTTTGAAATATCAGCTTTTACCTTCACTCCTATAAGCTAATATTTAGCAAATTGTGCAGGCATACCTTGAGCCTTTAAGCTTGCTAGCTGCCATGCCTTGCGCTGGTTCAGTTCGAAAGCCACCTCCGGATTTTTTGCTTCTAATTCGGAGGTATATTCATTAAACTTCTCCGCCTTCTTCAACGTTTTAAATGACGACTTTCCAACAAATATCCCTAGGTTCTCAAGTTTCCTATTTCGACGCTCCTTCTTCCTTTCATTTTTTTTATTAGCCATCTGATTAAGAAGCTCATCTTCATCAAACGTTTCAATCTTTGAGAAGTAAAAATCCCCGCCCTATATTACACAACATATAGATTTTGACGCAAACTAACCATTATTTCGCCGACTTCACAGGTTGTCGCCGTTGTAGGGTGTTTGTGGTGTGTAG
>UXSR01006055.1:0-12223 GCA_900604375.1 Mesocestoides corti | reverse complement strand
ATATTTTACGAGTGTTGATCTGATAGTGGTGTTAAAGCTGCCTTAGCCTCAAGCCACAGCAATGCAGCGTTGGTGCGGTTTCGTGTATTGAATTTAAGTCAATTAACCTTTCAGCTAAGAGAGGTTTGTCACAATTCACACTTGGGATGTGAGAAGTAGGGTTCATCCATGACCACCCTGAATTACCCATGTGGAAGTGTATATATGAGTGTGTATTTTATTAAAGTCGACTAAGACAACAGCAGACAAGTTAACCAAGTTTGAACTCACCTTGGCGTCGGACCCTTCGCCGACCGACCTGCGCCTCCGACAGACAGGTTTGTAAAGTGAACAAGCCAGTGGGTTGTCCAGATCCAATGAGGCAGATGGTTTAAACAAACGGAAGGCTAGTGTTGTTTGATATACTCAATGCCTATCAAGGTAACAAAAATCTGGTAAACGGACATGTCGTGCAGCTAAATGCAGTTGCAATGGTTTGTGTGTTTTTGCGTTGAGTCGATTCCAGACGAAGCGCACTATTGTTGATTGATCTTGGTCAACTCATGGGGTACAATTTGCAGGTTAGCGTCGAGGTATTTGCATCAGTTCTTATTTGATGTCGTACTTGCAAACGATATTATGCCTCATTTTTTAAAATGATGAATAACGGTACTTATTGTAGTGTCAGAACTTAGTCGGCAGTTTCGTTGTTACGAAGCAGAGAATTGAACATGTGAGGTTTCAGATAATGACCACCTCGGTAAGCCACTAAATCCATGAATTCAGCGTCTATCAAAATAATTTTACAATTGTAAAAATGAGAGCACAGCCCACACCTGCAGTCGTCTGTTTGAACTACATCCAATACCTCAAGTGAGTAACCGCTTTAATCACTGTCCAAACACAATTACTGCAATTGACACCACATCCATGTGCACATCTACATCGTCATGTAATCCGTGCCTGAAAACTTTTTTTGCGACAATTGAAAAGATAATTAATATTTTACGTGGCAGTTTTTTTAACTTTTTTTACAACAAACACACAAATCTAATTGAGTGCTAAATCGCCAAAGTAGAAATTTCCTGGAAAATTTTCGGAGTTCACATTAAATCTACATCTGCTCATATTTTGTCTGCTTTCTTTTCCTGTTTCCTTCAAAATTTACTCCACTCAATGGACACAAATTAATGTCAAATTAAATAGATGCAAATGAGCCAAAGGTGTGGATTAAGAATATGATAAAAAATATTAAATTAAAAAATTGTGAAAATGTTTAATTATTTAAACCTTGGAATTCTGAAACCTCAAAACTTAAAAATGCAAACATTCATGTTACCTTCGGATTGACAAATATCCCATCGATAACTTTGAACAGTATGTTGCGTCGACTACACGGCACTGTGGGTTGATCTAGAAAATGCGGTAGTGGGTGGTTGGGATGTCAGATGATTGCTTATTTGGCATCACAGGAGGTGTCGGACTAAATGAAGGCGGTTGTTTACAATGGTATTTGGCCAACGTACACAGGTTTCGTTCATGCTACGCATTATATTCTCAAGTACAGGAAGGAATCTTTCAATCTACAATTTCATTCTGCAGGTCTACGATTGAATAATGACGTGACTGTGACTTTAAACAAATCCTTGACTCTTTGTTGTCTCATTTCCATCTGTTCCGTTTGAATTAATTTTATTTCCACCGACGCTGTCAGTGAAGCTAGCCTTGTTGCTCTTGAGGTCCAAATTCGATAGTTCCAAAAAGTGCGTATGATAAAAATTGGGACGCATAGAGTGGCAAGTCCTGCATTGTTCTAGATTGCTAAAAAATGCAAATTAACGTAGGCAGGTGTGAAACGCTACTGACATGTGCAACGTGAGTTAAATTTTGACGAATAGACGCAGATATAGGCGTCCAAGCGTAAGAGCAGAAACTTTGGCCACACGAAATGAGCAACTTGGATAGGCGATTACACCAAAGTACTTGCAATGCGTGGAAAGCATTGATTCGGTTTCGACAAATGTGTGTGCATCTCCATAGCATCTTAAATGAAAATAAAGCATGTCAGTATTTATAATGCTACACACGCACAGACTCCACACACGACACAGCGTGGTTGAGCTCTAAAGTAAACGGTTGTGTCCACGTCCTCCCCGGTCTTCCTTTTCTTCATCGCGGGCATTAGGCAAGCGTCATCGGGTCAGGGTTAATTCCGTGGCCCCGGCGTGGTTCAAGACCACATGCTGGGGCCCACAACATACCCTTCACGTGCAACGCTGCAGAATGTATCTTTACCTAATTCGTGTGCCACAGTATTGCCTTTCCGGCTTCAACTCTGTTGAAAGGCAGGCTTTCCTGGCTTTTTCACTGCACTTTACACATAAAATTTCATAAAAAAAACCATTTCACCCTGACGCAGCCTACAGTACAACGTTTAGGCCCTATTTTTCAAGCCAAAGCGACTTTGGCACCAACGCTTCTTGATTGTCCGTCCATTTTGGAGGACGTTAGGTACATGAAGCTGTAGTGGCTGGAGATTCAGCACTGCCTTATAACCCTCTAGTTAACAGCCCGTTACAACCCGAGGGTAAGGGAAAAGAAGGCGACAGATAACATGACCGTTTATTGGTGTCACCAGCCAGGTGGCTTCGTGTGCGAGTACGCGTGCGGAATGGGCGAATGCTGACGGGGGGTGAGTCATTGGTACACTCGGGCCCTAATGAATGCACACTCACGTGGGGGTGGCTGTCAGTCCACTACAAACAGGCACCAAAAAAGGCGACAGATTTTCACCTCCCACCGCGCACATTTCTAACAACTTGCTCGATTCACTTCAGTAGAACGATGCCTGCGATGGCTTCCAACATGACATCACAATTTACAGTGTTGCACTTTTAAATAACACTCAACGATTATAATTTAGGGTCATTTCTGTGGTATCACCTAAGAGAGCATCTAGGTTTTCTTGATTCAGTGTAGGTAATGTCACATGATAGTCTATGAGAACGAACATCAATACTTCTCTTTTACTATCCCATCCTATCGTCGTTCCCTCGTTGTATTACCTTGAGGCCCTACTTAGAGTTGTTCTAGAACAGTAACGAGCATCATTACGCTGTTCACAATTTCCGCCTTCAAGCCTAAACAGTTATGCCAGTGTTTGCTTAACTCAAATTGGGGTTTCCAGTTTGCAGGTTCACAACGTCGAACCCCTTGGTTAGCACGTGATGACGTGCGGCGCCAAAACGCAGTCACAACGCGTATGAGTCAGCTCATTCCCACGCTAGTTCAAGACAAGATCTCGTGAAATTAACCTTTACCGTCTCAGTGGTGGGCGGGGGGAGGCTAATTGTGGACTCAAAAGTGCATGGACCATGGCGGAGAAGGAAGGGGAAATCAATAAAAAAAACTGATGCGTATGTGTAAAATGAAAACGAAAAAGACAAAAGAGTGGCAGAAGAGAAAGACAAAATCCTGATGATATCGATTTCCCAACATTTGACAATATTTATTGCCATTTGAATTCCAGATTACACACGCAGAATATCTCAGAGGTCTCTGTATGCGATACGTCGAGACATTTACTCGGTAATTTGAGCCAATCAACGCTGTGTCGAGTCAGGTGGTTGGGTCACTTTGCTGATTGGTTGGTTGGCATTCAAAGAGCTACAGGGCTATATCAACGAGTCAAAACTACATGTCATTTGGCTGGCCTACAAACGCCATGTCCATCATTCAATTTCAATTCTTATGTTTAAGAATGCGCCTTCTGCCCTCGACTTGTTGCCGCAGGTATACGATTAGGTAGGTGATGATTTGAAAGTAAATTATGCGCATTCTTGACACTTTGCTATCATATTTCTGACTCCTTCATTGACACTGCCTGTGAAACCAGACTTGTTTTATGCGGTATGCAAATGTTGTACTTCTTAGCACAAGTGCAGGCGATTTCCTGATGTACGTTAGTGTTTTTCAACACAGTCATTAATCATGCACAATTTCACTATGTAGGTTATTGCAAATTTAACGTTATTTCACGATGTTGGCAGTGTTTTGCAAAACCGTATTTGCTGCTTGCACAGAGCATCGTTTCTGTATAATTTTAATTTTTTTCGCATTAGGGAATGCAAAACTGACGTGCAGCAAAAGAACGCAATCAAGATATACTAGACTGTACGCAGCATGATCAATTTCTAAACAAATCCCTTGCATTCCATTTATGATTCTATATGCTGTTTTGCAGTTATCCGGCAAAATTCTGATCTTACAAATGTCGCAGACAAGATTCATGGAGTCAACTTCAACTACACTCCACTGAGTCATAATTGGTGAGTCACAGGTTTGTATTCCCGCAATTGATTCGTTCGCAAGACAAGTTTTTTCTCTTTCTGTGCATCTTGCACGTAAAATTCAATTAGTTTTAGCTAAATTTGATCAGTGCTTTCCAAATAAGAAATCTCTGCGAATTAACTGGCCTCTCAGTAAAACAGTCACGGAAAAACTTTCATCTAGATTTAAAGGGATTCTTTTCAGACGGGTTTTTCAGGTTTTATCTAAGAGGAATTAATAGACTTGAACTTACACCCCACGACTCGACGAAGTTACATTTCCCACCTCGATACGCTTACAGCAACTTATTTGATTTTCCTCAGTTAGTCGAGTTGTGCAATGGCGTTCAACCATATCATCACAAGTAAAATTGATGCATGTTTTAAATAACAGATATTAATAATTATTTATGGTCCTCCTTCTCGTGTCAAGCATTGTCACGCCTACGTTTTCGTGGTGATTTGTAGGGTAATGACGAGTCACAGTGTTAAAAATGTCCATCAACACCATTCTCAGTGCTTCCTCCTTACACTCTATCCCATCTTATCACCACGCCGAGTGATATCGTCGTCCCCTCATTGCATTACTTCGACATCCTACTCAGATTTGTTGGTGAAGGGTAACAAATCCAGAAAGTAAGCTTTTCAATATGTCTGCTCAAAGCACCAAATGTCATTTATTGTCACAAGATACGTTCACTCTTTACTAGCGTCGCATGAGACGTCAGGCCCAGTAACCTCACTATTCACGTTTGCTCCCCGAAGGAATTTTACAGATCTGTAAATTAGTACTATGTTGTCTTCATGATAGTCGGTACATCACCTTTCAAGGTCATCATCCATCCTCATTTGTGGTACCTCTAAATACTACTCTGGATCGCCATTTGCCATTTAATCAGGCGTCTTCACAACCCTCAAGAATGCTGCAAGTAAGCTTTCTGAAATGTGCTAGCTATGAGTTCACTGGTGTCTGTCACTGCATTGACGCAATTTTTCAAAAATTTTACCAAAATTTAAAATAATATTAGCTTTTAAATTGGATTATAACAAATGCTTTTGCTTACCTAATTTGAAAAGGCAACATCAAACATGTATCAGTATCACGTAGGTACCTGCATAGTTTCGAAGCAGAATTAACAACTCTAAACATCATTACTGTCGTGCAGAAATAAATGTTCACAAGTAATACGCAAGTTTTTGCGTTGATATCCGTAGGAAAAGGCAGTGCAACTAAAGGTTCCGAGGGCTTTGAGAATTCCGTGCATCATCCGGCAAGGTCATCGTTGTTTTTACTCCGAAAATTCAACCAACGGCGCTTTGCAGTCGGCATCACACTACCTTTCGTATCTATGTGGGTTGAATGTCCACAACCTTCGGTCGCAATTCGCATCCCCATCGCCTTCAAGCTCATTCACATGTACACCCTTCGACAGCACCCTAAATCACATCATGGAAATTCATCTGCGTATGTCTGTACTACACTTACTTACACCAGTCTATTGTCCATACTAAAACGAGATTAACGGTGACCATTTAGATGCTTAACGCTCACGCTCGTGGTTAGTAGTTGTTCCGCTTCTTTTTGAGATAAGTACAACACAGTCGACTTGTGTGAGCAAAAGAGAGGCAAATGGCATTCCTGTTTACCCAGGAATTAACAATTGCTTAAAAAATATATCCAGATAGATTGATGTGCATTAGATGCAAATAAGTATATATGAGGATAGAATAGGTCTTACTCACGTAAGATTTCTGATACGGCTTAATGCCAGGTGGGTACAGTAGGAAACCGCGTTGATTCACGTCCATCTACTCCGTCGCTACATAAGCCGACACATAACCCCTCCTTTCACAAAGCTTCCCTCAGACATGCCAAACCGTCTGATCACCCCACGTTTTGCATGTCCATCCCTACCACAATGCATCGTATCATCTCTTGATTCACTGTGGATGTGGCTGTATTCAACCGTGTTTTACATGCGCACAAGTTTCAGGGAATTTTTGTACACATCAATGCTACCTCTATCTACCTCGGCTTTCATTTGTTTAATAGTGATTTATAAAACGTTGCCTGAATTGACCTATCTTCTTCATTTTCCATGGTTGCGCCTAATGAACCTGCTGAATCATAAGTGCCACAGTTAGGGTTTGCCGAATTCGACAAATTGTTCTTCAGCCTGGAGGTCGCTGG
Source organism: Mesocestoides corti (assembly GCA_900604375.1). NCBI lineage: Eukaryota > Metazoa > Platyhelminthes > Cestoda > Cyclophyllidea > Mesocestoididae > Mesocestoides > Mesocestoides corti. The sequence continues at coordinate 5,725 of UXSR01006055.1, read as the reverse complement.
GAGTCTGCACACCCACACACACTCGAGATAATATTTAATACTTTTACTAGGAATGAAGCACCAGGGTTGCCCACCTAAGAATAGTGCATTTTCCAAATCAGTGCAGCTGCAATGTTTAATTTGTAAATCAAAATGAGTTTGCGTGTGTGTGCTTTGATTTTCCGGGGGTGCAAACGAGAGAATAACATAGGGCAGCTGAGGTGACAATGGGGAGGGGTTGACCTTTATGTCGAGAGGTGTCGTGAGGTCGAAATTTGACTGACGTACTTCTCCCGGCACTCACGCGAAATAGTAATAATAAATATTCAGACTGTATTTACAGATGTCATTCACGCTTGAAACAGTTCAGCATCAAGTAAAGAACTCGCCATAATGGTGGTTAGAGCGTTGTGCCACAATTTGACTGCGATGCGTACAGACTGACCGCTACACATTTCAAAGATGTTAAAAGAAGCAAGGATTCTTGGGACGCACCAATGAGCCTCTTTAATTTTCATGATTCTGACAATACTGCTTTTTATTCCATACTTCTGGTAATTTGCACGTATGTATGGTCTCGCTCCGTTGAGAATCTGCCAGGTTAATGCAGCAACGTCTTGCAATGATATTATTTATTGAATGCCAGAGTCGTTTTTGAGTTAGTATGGTCATTTTCGTTATTTCATAGGCTCCCAACTATTCATGCACCCACACCTCCATATACCTTGCAAAGCCACAAGTACGCGCGCCCTGTGCATTTGCATCATCTCACATTTTCCGGCATCCCCGATGTAAAAAATACGGCGTACCAACTTTTTCGCAAGGATTTCCCTAGTCGAAGCCATGTCTCTATGCCACAATGAGTGGGGCAAAGTGGAGTGGTCGCAGTGTAGTCCTGACTGGGGCTTAAGCAACACCATCCATCTAACTGGCATGAAGTTCAGCCGACAGATTTGTGCTCTGGAGTAGGTGTCAGAGTGAATTTGTGGATTCCCCTTCCAGGAAGAGACTTTAGTCTTTCAAATTAGACTCAGTTGTCATGTGCCACAAGGGTATTGCAAGTCACCATTTTTACTCAGGAATAAAGGCTAAGAAAGGACTGACATTTAAACGCCCTGTGTGAACAAAATGCCGTGGTAAAATCAAGCATTTAGCCCTGCCAAAGGCAGAAAACTTTTTGCGTTAAACCTTGTCAACACCTTTTGTTCTGGTTTAGCCTGATTAATTTACCACACCATTCGTGAGCCACACGAACGCCTGCATTCAGGAGCACTAACGTACTCTTCCACTTTGCAAAAGTGTGCGATGTTAATTTTGTGTCGAAATAATCTACAAACAGCATAGTTTAGATAGAATATGTAGAACAATCGTGCTCTTTTTTGATTCTGAATGTCTACTGAGGCACAAGGCCATTGAAAGACGGTCATCTTTGTCAAACTGGTTAATCATTTGCGAAGACATGAAAAAGTCAAAGATTTTGGCCATAAGCAGGGCACAACTCAGACATCTGGACAACTGACGGTTAGAAGTGTCGGTTGACATGCATTCACCTGCCACAAACAATTTTTCGCGATCACTCACAAAAACACCATGCAGTAATTTCTCCTTATAATTGGCTACTGCAATGAGAAGAAATGTATAAGGGGGCATTACAATCACATCAAAATGACCTTGACTAAAGGCCGCAACATGAGTCGAGTTGCAGTCGACTTACTGCGTGGCCTTCCTGACTGAAGTTCAATCTTAGTGTGCAGTAGCTTAGTCTTATTTTATAAGAAACAAATAGTAAAGTAATGCATGACTATGTCGTTGCAGGCAGTGTGACAGCGATTTCGCTCAGGACAAATTGTCGTGGTTAACTACCTCAGACGTGCTACATAATGTTTTAAACAGCATGTTAATGTCCTCGTCCAGAAATACTTACTGACAAGCCAACATGCAGAAAGCCGATTTCCAGGGACAGGACAAGAACACAATCATCGTCTATTGTGTCCATGAATGCGTAGACAGAATTTGGAATCAATGAACGGAGTTCTTCATTTGCAAGCATTGAGCGATCCCGCGATCTAATTGCGGTTCCTGGTAGTCAGAAGAGCAGATTGTCAAGTCAATCAGGATTAGAAGGCATAATATATGGAGCTACTCTATGATAGCAGCCTTGTTTCGTGTAGCCATACATCGAATCTGCCATCATCAAGTCAAAGCAGCTGAATCAGAGTTTGATCAAATGGGCAATTTTGGCATGATTCGCCATTCTGACCGCATTCGCAGAGTCCTATCACACACACTGAACTTACGAAATCAGCTCACTTGAGACACTGTAGTGACTACTGAAGATTCCTACGTAATGCCACAGTGCTTGACCAGAGTATCATCATGTTACGTTTGCCCGTAACAAAGAGAAGACCACTCAGATAACGGTACCGGATCCCTAGCTGAAGCTAGAACCGACCTTCCCAGGCTCTATTCACGTCAGCCACGTGCGGCTTGCAGTATCGGAAAACGTAACTAATTCAAGTCAGGGTTGAACTTGACTTGATAAAAGGCGTAGCAAAACTAATGTTAGTGAATAAATGTAAACAGCATCAGAAACCAATCTTGGGGACTCGTGGATCCCCAATACATCAGCACATTCAAAAATTGCAATAGGCAGAGATGGTGCATAAAAGCGTCAAGAATCGGAAATCGTGTGAGTTCATCAAGTGACAGTCTGTTCCAGTAAACATATTTACAAACACCGTCTTTGACACAACTGAATTTGCTTCAGTTCTTGCAAATGACTTTTAGTTTATGAAACTTACCCCAGTAGTTTGAGTGCTTCCCTGAAACCTCTTTAGCGTGTCCTAACGATCCTGCTAATTTTCGATTGCTGATATCAAACATCGGCAACTCAACAACCCAACATTTCTGAATCATCTTTCAATGATTCTATTCAATCAACTGTTTATCTCGATGATAAGAGGTGCTCAGATCATTTTTAGATTCATGGATTCACAGGCAGCAGATACGTTCAAGCAGGTGATTGTGCGAGAATATATACTCAGAGATGTTATCACCGTGACAGAAGTGAAATGTTGTCTGATGAGGCCTCTAGCAGCCACAATTTGCACGATTCCGCAGACACAGATAGTCCTATTCAGTTCGATGATCCTTCAATCAGCAGCGACAAACGCTTCCGTCATTAACCGAGGACTACTTTCGTCTAGATTAAACGAAATGGACAATAGTTAGACACGTGTGATGTGTGATGACATTTTCAGCTGATGAGACAGTATGGCTCACCGGAATTATCACACTGGTTCAAATCACCTTTGCTCGCCTCACAGCCATTCAAATACAGCCTGAATCACGACAGGCACACTCGCTGCACCAACTGACAGTTAATTGACAAAACCGAGGACGTACACCATCGGCACGATGTCACACACATCTTCTCAAATCGTCCTATCGTGATAGCGGAATGAGCAATTCGTTCTAAGTATCTATAAACCCTGGCAGAATCATCGTTCATTTACGCCAATGATAGTGAACACGCGTTGTGTCAATGTAAGGAGGGTCATATTATCGTTGTTCATGTTATTGGAAGACTGTAAAAACGCGATACCTGGACCAATTCAACAACGCAATTTGACTCCTTGCACAGCCATTCATATTGTAGACTTAATCTACCTCAAGAATAGTTTAATTCTTATAGTTGGATCAAATTTCACACAACTGTCGATTGGCAACAGCTAACATTCGCAGTCATATTAGCTAAATCGCATTTATTATAACGTCAATCTGAATTTATGGATATCGTCTAGTTTGAGGTTCCTGAAAACGGTTTTACATTGTAGTCAACACTTTCATTTTAATGAGTACACAGGAAAGAGGTTTGTCTACAATTCGTTTTTATCATATAGACTGCCAGGAGTGAATGTAATCTGCACTGTCACACACGCACGCACTGTTCACAGTGATTCATGGTCGTGAAAATGACCTGCCTACCGACAAACCTGGGTGCCAGAGCCAAGCAACATGCTTTCTGCAGCCTTCCCAAACGTAAGTCAAATTGAATCGTCATTTTTAGTAATTTACACCGAAACTAAATCCATGCGAATATCTAGACCAATTATTCAAGGCCAATCAAAACCAGTGAGAGTTGTGCGCAATGTTTCCAGTTAAGAACACCCGTTAATCGTGTTTTACAACAAAATGCCAAAAGTCACGAGGAAGTAAAATTGTCCTTTATACTTTACAGAGCGCGTTCACGATTGAAGCGCAAACGTAAACATGCGTGTGTTTGTGTGTGTGTGTGCGTGGGCTCAAAATGCACTCATGAGTCAACAAATGCATCAGACAACATCGTCGATTGGGTCACCCTTTGTGCTCGGCTCCGGCGCAGCACCACAGCCATCTGACTGTCGTCCCAACTGCATCACTAGAGCTGCAGCCACCTTTGGTTCTTGCACCTTCTCCTCGTAGCAGTCACACAAAGCCTCCACTGACATCAAGCCAGCCTCCATTGACAATTCGCTCACAGTTTCACGATTTGCCGTCACATCAGTGTTAGACGCAAGCCAGCTCATAAATAATTGCACCAATTTCGGCTCGTGGAGGTGGATGAAGGCCTCCTCAAGGAGTCCAGTCAGGCGCCGATGGACGTGCAGCACATCAGTTTCCGTGAGAGTGATCGCCTCCTAATGCCAAGGTCACCATTTCACGCTCAACAACCTTGATCAGGTTTGTCAGCAACGATTCCTGTGGAATGATCTCTGAATGGTGAAAAAGCCGCAATGACCTGAGGTCTATTGACGCACGCCTTGTAAGAAGGAAGACAGAGAAAGGAACTCACTGTGTATTTGCTTCTTGCGCCTTCTCCTAATAGCAGTCAGACAGAGCATCTACTGAGATCACGCCATCATACATTGAAAATTCGCTCACAGTTACACGATTTGCCGTCACATCAGTGTTAGACGCAAGCCTGCTCATAAATAATTACATAGATTTTGGCTCGTAGAGGTGGATGAAAGCCTATTTGAGGAGTTCAGTCAGGCGCCGATGGACTTGCAACACGTTAATTTCAGTGAGGACGGTTTGTTTGTGTTCGTCGCCTCCTAATGCCATGATCACCATTTCACTCTCAACCACTCTGATCATGTTGGTCATCAATGATGTCTTTGGGCTGAGGTCTAGATGGCAAAAAAGCTACAATGATATTGCGCCTAACCTATCAAATGCATGTTGTGTGTTTGCGATCTGTCCGCAACAAATGCAAACATGTGCTGCATGTAACGAAGGTTGTTGCTCACCATCCCAAGCCGCATTGGCCAAGTTGACTAAAATGGTGTGTAGGATGACCAGTCCAACTGCGGACACCTACAAATACAGCAATAAACGTTTGCGCAGGCTATGAGGGAGTTTTTTTGAAATGATGGTTGTGCTGTTTCGATTAGATAAAACACGCAAAACTTCAGACTCCAGGTGATACACACAGATTGTTCAATTTCATTGAATGAGTATCAGCATCTGAATGTTAAAATCGCGCTGACACAAATGTTAACCTATTGCATACTCTTGAACATGAAATGCATCGAGAGGAAATCTGTTTTGATACCTGTGGTGTGGAGTGCTTGGTTGCCCAAATCACACTATTCAAAATGGCCTTTATTTCGGCCGTTTGCAAGGTGAGCAGAGCCGGGAAAGCGTATGAGCTGATCGCTTGCAGGAGAATGAAGAAATTGCTGTGAAGTTCAGTAAACACATC